>OZ005654.1:326936996-327040070 GCA_963930645.1 Salticus scenicus
AACAAAATGCAGCACAATCTCCTGTATCTTACCAAGAGAAGATAATAACCATTTATACAGAAAAATAAATAAATAAAAATGTATAAAATGTATAAATGAAAAATTTCAAAAGCACACATTATTACTTAACACATACATAATAAGGAAATTAGTTAAAATTAGTTAAAGTCTTATAAGGAAAAATAATTAAATGAATATTATTATTATTAATTAAATATATATGATTTTATTAATTAAATAAAGGTGATCACCCCTCCAATCTAAAAACAGCTTATGAGCTTTTCAGATTTGTAATTTCAATTCTACTCTCTTTTGTTGTGAAAAGTTTATTTTTAACTTCAATTGAAATTTTCAAATAAAATGCTATTCTCTGTATACAGATACATCTGTTTAATAATCTCACTGTTTGTTATGATTTGATATTGTTTACACTTAACTTTTTAAAAGCAAGAGAATGAATGTTAATTGGTTTTTAAGAAAATTCCTTTTACGAAAAACATCATAAATAATGGTTTCTAAGAATGCACATTAATTTAGTTTTAGCGAAAATATTATGATACTGAAGCTATTTAAAACAATTTAAAAAAAAATGCATGACACAGTGCTGACAACACTTTTAATGCTTTTGCCAGCTTTTGAAGTAACTTAATGGCATTTACAACTAATTTTTAAGCAACATAGATATCATCATTTATAATTTTTTAAAAGGAATTACGTCGACAAAAACATCATGAATATTGATTTTATGAACATACGTTTATTGCATTTCGGTTAAAATATTGTAACACTCAATTAAAATAAAATAAAATAAAATAAAATAAAGAGAAACGTGTGAGAGTTTGTTGAAAACAATTTTTACAGGTTTTCTCTTCTTTTTAATAATAAACTTTTACACTTAAATTTAAAATCTCTTTTTTTTTTTTTTTTTTTAACAAATAAAGTTGATAAAAATATCAAGATTTTTGTTTTTCAAGGATTGATATTTAATGATAATGAGGAGATATTTATTTTATTTTTTACACAGTAATAAAGTTATATGAATAAAAAGCTATTGAAAACTGTTATACCGCGTTTGTTTGCTACATTAATTATTTAACATTAGGAAACTTAATTTTTTGTACAATTTGATCATATTCAGCGATAATATTTTGATATAAAATTTATTTGAAGTGATATAAGAAATAAACTGGTAAATCACTCACACGACTTTCGATTAAGGTGTGTTTGAATTATATAAAGACAAATTATTTACAGATTTTGCGTTTACATAAGACACACTGCATATGAATGCACTTTTCAAAAGTTAAAAATAATCTTGAAACTGTTTTATTTCACATATATTTCTGTGTCAAAGGTCTGCCAAATTTCAATCTCCATTTAAATACAGTACTTATAATCTTTAAATTTTTAATGCCATATTAAAAGACTTTTAGAAATAAAGCTCAAACACATCTTCTTTAAACTTGTGAATCTTGATAAAATTTTTCAAGTTGGAATCTCAAATTATTTTCAGAAAATTAAATTTAAACGACCTGAAATTATTTGATTTTATACGCTCTTATTTAACTTCGTTTGTTGTCTTTCAAAGTAAAATCTTTGCATGTCCGATTTTTAACACACTTCCCATCATGCTATAGAAATAAAATTCTGCCTACATGTATGAATCTGATGACAATACAAGCTCAAACCTTGGAAGAATGATATATGACGAGTTGTCATCATTGACTACATATTAGAATAGACCACGAACTAGAAACCTATTTTTTCGTCATATTCCCACCAATCCTCCGATTCATTCGTAAATCCTCCAATTCATTTGTCAATCCGACATTCCATTTCCACCAAAGCAAGTTTAATCCACCTCACCCTGTCACAGAATTTCTGTAGTGTGCTCTGTATTTTCAGATTATTTTTTCTGGAAAAATGGTATGATAATGCCAGTATAATAATGCCGCACGATAACGCCAGCACGCACACGGAGCTACTTTTTACTTCTTGCTTCGTTGCTTGTCCAACATAACCTTCGCCAGCAAAGTCGCCGGACTTCTCCCTCACTGAGGACATTCGGAGCATTATGAAAGGAGCCCCTCAAGCCAGCTCAGGATTTTTCCAGTCTAACGCACCAATTGCGCAGGATTTGACATGATATCTCATAGGAGGACATCTGTCAACTCTATCAACCAATGACAAGCCGAATATCTGCTTACATAAAGATCAGAGGGGACCAATGCGTTACTGACTTGTTCACTTTGTGAAGCTCTTTCTTCTGGTTAAATAATACTGTATCATTTGTTTTTCTCTACATGTACTTTGACACTCGAGAGAGAGAGAGAGAGAGAGAGAGATTCGCTTTCCTGCTTCCAGTGTGAGCGGACGTTCTTTTCATTGCTGCGCGCAGTACCGGTTCACGGACTGCGCTTCTCCCATCGGCTGAGTGTAGAGGGTTTATCTCTTAGCTGTTGCTTTAGGGGCCTTTTTCAAGGCCAGAATAGTATTTCCGGGCGCAGCGGAGTTTTCCCTCGTGAAGACAACTGTTCTACTGTTCCTGTCACCGTTACCGTTTGCCATTCGGAGGTACTTAGAGGCACTTTTCAGCGCCATTTGTTCGAGGTACCACGATTGTTGCCTGTCCAACCATGGGTGAATATGATAATATGGATTTCATCAGCGAGCCTGCAATCAGCACTAGTCTGACGGCGGCGGAGTTGGAGGATATGTACACTAAGATGTGCAAGCTTAGGAGTGAGCTGAGCGGTCATTCTTGCAGACACAACAAGCTTAGGAAGATGACTACGCGGTCAGAGGCTGAGCAAAAGGAATACGAGACTGGCATTCCACTGCCGATTAATCAGAAGACTGCTGAACTTAAGGAACTGAGTAAGGTAACTGGAATTTCTATGTATACTGGCTTACTTGTTTTTCCTTCCACACCCGTAGATTCGATGGCTAGTACTCTGGGGGAAAGTTGCTCGGACAGTGAGGTGGCGCCATCTGCGGTTGCAGAAAGCGACCAATCCTCTCTTAAGAGCAAAAGACCTCTAGAGTCAGATGCCGAGTCTTCAGAGTCCCAGGGCTTTGTGGAAGTTACCCACTATAGATCTAAAAAGAAAAATAATTCGGCCTCTCCTTCAAAAAGTCAGGATAGTAAATCTAAAATAAAGGATAATTCTAATAGCACTAAAGATAATATTCCCTCAAATAACAAAATTGTTAGGAAAATTGTTCCTCCGCCATTTTTTATTGTTCCCTCTAATGATTGGGACCATGTCTTGACCAATCTTAGGCAAATTGATCCGGATCTTAAATCCAAAACGTCAGGTAAATTTATAAAAATTAACGTTAATAATGATGACGCGTTTAGGAAAATTCAAAGATTTCTTAATGAGGAGAAAGTCCCCTTCAAGACTTTCATCTTGGATGCCGAGAAGCCCTTGAAGGCTGTCATTAGAGGCCTACCGCTTCACACCTCCATTGTTAAAATTAAATATGCTTTAGAACATGAATTCGACTTTGAGCAGTTCTCCGTTGTACAACTGTACAGAGGGCCTGTCTCCAAAAAACACTTAATGCCCCTTTTCCAAATTAGCTTACCGAAGTGCAAAATATTGGACGAAATCTTTAAAATTAATGATCTTTTGGGAATCGAGGTCAGCGTCGAAGAATATCGTGGCAGGAAAGGCCCCACACAGTGCTTCAACTGTCAGGGATTTTTTCACTCCTCTTCAGCCTGTGCCCTGCCCCCCAAGTGCGTTAAATGTGCCGGGGCTCACAGGTCAAAGGACTGTAAGAAGGAATTTGTCACGCCCTGCAGTTGTGTGCGCTGTGGGGGAGATCACCCTGCGAATTATCGGAGTTGTCCTAGGTTCCCAAAGACAGCCCCCCCTAAAAATAAAAATAAGATTAGCGTTGTTACAAATAATCCGACCGATAAAGTTATGAAGAGGACTTTCTCATCAATGAAGGTTGACCCAGCCCAATCTTTTGCGGGCGTTGCCCAGCAGTGTAGCGAAACCGTTACCCCTCCCCCTGTCAAAATTAACCCTCAAAATTCGTCGGTCCCTAGCAAGGATGCAAATTCGGCCACCGTCTTCATTCATATGCTTTTAGCATTCCAAAATGAATTTGACCCTGATTTAGTCTTCCAAGCATTCACTAATGCTCTCTCGGCACTCCGTACTGCATCCACGGATTTTGACCGGATACATATTCTGTGGAGTGAAATCCGCATTATGTCTTAATTGTTTTTACCCTCCCTCATGTAATTTCTTTGTCGGCTACCCATGTTCCCGTCTTCTCGGAGCTTGAACTCTTTCACCATTGGTATTTGGAATGCCAATGGACTTCTTGACAAAGCTAACGACTTTAGGGACTTCGTTACTCGTAACAATTTAGATCTTATTTTGGTCACTGAGACCCACTTTTCCCAGGGACGCACTGTTCGTATTGCTAACTATGAGATTTTCAATGTTGACAGGACTCATAGTCTGCAAGCTTCCAGAGGCACTGCCATTTACGTCAAAAACGGTTTTAATGCCTCTTTGGTTAAAATTCCCAATCTAAATTCTATTGAATCCACGCCCATTGTTCTGGACTTCCCCCTTATTCCAAATTTATTAATTGCAGCTGTTTTTGTTCAAAGTGCTAGGCAAAGGAGTAACCTGCTAGAGCAAGATCTTTCCCGTCTCACTAACGCTTTTCCAAATTTTATCGTTGCGGGTGATTTTAACGCTAAGCATAATTCTATGAACTGTCCTAGGAATAATTTTACTGGTATCAAGTTAAGAAGGTGGGTGGATCAAAATTTCGCGCAAATTCAGGCGCCTCCCGAACCCACCTTCGTGAGATCTCGTAATATTTTGGATTTTGCTATCACCCGCAATTTTCCGTTTGCCTACAGCATACAAACGCTGAATGATCTAGACTCTGATCACCTACCTGTTGTCTTAAGGTACGACGTGGGGTCCTACGATCTGGATCTGAGAACGGCTCTCTCCATCCGGTGGAGCCAGTTCGCGGATATCCTCTCGGAACGTGACGTTCCTCTTATTATCCCAGATTCCAAAGAGGAAGCTGAGCAAGCTATAGTCATGCTTGGAGACTCCCTTCGAGAGGCATATATGCAGAGCTCGGAACCTCGAAAAAGATCGAGTGACTTCTACAGGCTGCCGGATAACATCAGGGAAATGATCAGAGATCGAAATCATGCTCGCAGGCAATGGCAGGTTCATAGGACCCCCTATTTTAGGAATAAGTTAAACAGGCTTATTCGAAATGTTAGAGCTGCTGTTAAGGAGTTTAATAAAACACGCTTCAACAATTTTGTCAAGTCCCTCTCGACTGAAGACAACACAATTTGGAGGGCTGCCTCCCATATTCGTAGGACACGAACACACATTCCTGCCATTACTAGCCCCAATGGCATGGCTTATAGCAACACTGAAAAGGCTGAAGCAATTGCTGAAAGTCTTAGAAGTCAGTTTTCACCTCATTCGGACATTGTTAACCCAATGGTCGACTTCATGGTCAACTATAGGGTCCAAAATTTATTACTCACAGACACACCTAACACTCTCCAACCTGCTTTACCCTCAGAGGTACAGGAGTATATTTCGGGCTTGGATAAACACAAAACTCCCGGTGAGGACCAAATCTCAAATAATATGCTCATCAACCTACCTCTTCATTTCATTTATTATATCACCTTAATTATTAATTGCATGTTAAATCTTAATATCTTTCCAGATTGCTGGAAGAGAGCTATCGTTGTTCCCCTACCGAAGGCACTGAGCTCCATTGTAACAGGAGAGCTGACTTCCTATTCCCTAACGTTATCTAGTGCGGTCAGCGCGTATGAATACAGTGCCGTTAGTTTTAGTTCGCATTCGGGGCAAAAGAAACAGTTTTCTCCTTTGCTTATCCTGCAGTTTTTTTCTTTCTTTCTTTCTTTTGAAATGCGACAGATTTATGAATTATTAAGTATGGTTAAAAGCTGCTCAGCCTACGGCTGTACAAAGCGCTATATATATATATATATATATATATATATATATTTTAATTGCTTATTAATAAAAGTGTATTTGTATAAAAAAGGCGCCAAAGGCAGCACTAAAAATTATACAAAAATATTAAAATTTTTTTAAAAAATTCTGGTATAGTAATTTGCATAAAAAAATCTATATTAATATTTTGATTGGTCAACTAAATAGATTCTATAAGATATGCAATAAATATTCAAATTACAATAAACAAGTCTTCATTGCTAATCTTTATTACAATAATAACTATCCACTAAATTTCATAAAGTTTTACACCAATAATTTTAATAAGTGTTTGCGATTGGGGTGATAGCTGCGGTAAGGTTTCTTCACTTATGGTTCTTGGTGTCTAGTAGTGCTTGCTGATGAAGACTCATGGCCAAAGTCCAACTTGTGGAACGCCTTATGTCGGACTGCAGCTACTTGGTGCTGAGCGACTCGGAGAGTTTGGACTATGATTTTGGAACATCGGACAAGACAGCGCCAGTATTGAGCCACTACATGTGAATCATCTGCTTTTGCTCTAAAGACCTATTTCTACATTGCAGTAAGTTCAGTTCAATACAATATCTTTTTGCCTTTCAGGTCTGGGTGGGAACATGACGATCTAGCATGTCCTTTTGTTAAATTATTTTTGTCACAAATATCGACTTTGTAGTTTTTGGATTATTATATTAATTTAGTTATGTTACTTTTATGAAGCACCAATTTTGTTATATCTAATTTGCCAGTAATTTATTCTTGATTTTGTTGGGAGTATGCTAGTTTCGCCACGTTTCCGAAACCTGTTAGGCCTCTTTTAATTTAATTTATTGTCTGTTCTGCTGCTCCCACCCACTGAAGAGGAAGCGGAAGGGTGTTTTTCGCATGTAGTGTTGTTTTTTACAATTGTTCATCGTTACTATAACTCGTTACTTTTTTTAACGTTTTTTCTTGTTATACACGCCCACTTGTCTTCAAGTTTCATCATATTTTCTAAATTATATATATATATATATATATATATAGTTTAATGTATTTGATCACTATAGTTGAAATGAGGGAGTGGGAACTTAGTATTAAATGGTAAAATTTTAACGCAATTTGTGAATATATAAATACACACATATAAAGTTAAAAAGTGTGTATAGGAAAAGTGTGTAAAATGAAAAAGCGTACATAGTTTTTTTTTTTTTTTTTTTTTTTAATTAAGCAAATGCTTTCTTAGTTTAATTATAATTTAATTATAAATATTTTTCAACTTGCATTTAAAATTTTATTTCTTTTATCTTATCATTTACATACATAATTATTATATATTATTAAAACTTTTACAGTGGTTTGAAAATTTTATTTTGAATTACTTTCAATAGAATTAGTGCAAGTAAAAATCCATTGGTCGTTTAAAATTGCAAATTTGAGAAAAATAATAAGAGAGGTGGGAGACAGATACTTTAAAATATATCCTGATTTAATCATGTGTCTGTAAATATAAAACGTTTTAATGAAATAAAATATCTTTCAAATACTCAAGTGCCTGTGTTCATTTATTTAACCCATATTTTTATTGTTCATTACAATTAATGAACAATATAGAAATTCAATATGTTATTCTAATTAATTTAACATTCAATTTATAAATAAATAAAGCCTACTTTTTTTTTTTTTTTTTTTTTTTTGTTATTTGATAATTTTTTGAAATTTTATTAATACTCAAATGTTTTTTTTTCCTTATTTTTTTTATTTTAAAGATTTATTTAAATGATATGACTGTAAACGCCAAGTTTTTTTTCATCTATTAATTTAACTTTTACTTTCTGAACACTATAAATTTTGACATGACATGATTACAATACTTTCCACACTAAAGTACGGTAATTATACCAAAAATCGAAATTTGAGATTTTGGTGCTTCAACATGTTTCCAGGTCCTCTGAACTCATATATAATAAATATTCTTACGATGATGTATGTGAGTGAACACGATAGCATCTAAATGCTTTGTTCGAATGAGCTGAAAGTTGGTACATATGTTATAAGTCTGTCACCATAGCATGAAGCCTATTGATTTTGATAGCACTTTTTTTTTTTTTTTTACACAAAAAATTCTTTAACATTATGGTCTAATGGGCCCAAATTTGTTAAAGTGTGATAGCGTCTAAATGATTGAGCTGAAAATTTATATGCATGTTACAGATGACTTTCACACGAACTGTATGAATTTTGGAGAATTTGCCTCTTATAGTGTTTTTACAGGGGCTCAAATTATTTAAAGTGCGATAGGGTACAAAAGTCTCATCTAATTGAGCTGAAAATTTATACAGTTGTTATAATTCACTGTTGCACAAACTGTATAGATTTTAGTTTGTCCAGCACTTGTAGCTTTTTTACAGAGACACAATGAAAATCTCTTTCATTGTAGATAAAATATATATTTATCTAAGCGTGAAAAGTGATAACATTTTTTTACACAAAATCATCTTTGTATCTGTCTGAAAAAAATATTGTAAGGTTAAAGAAGTCATTTACACAGTTTTTGGAAAAAGGAGAGGGGTAGAATTTGCTATAATATTTACCGTTGTAAGATTTTTAATAAATTTAGGGAGAAAACATGTCTCATTTTATTTCTTTAAAGCAAAGTACATAAAAATCTTTAAATTTTAAATTAAATATGATTTTATAGTAATGAGGAATTTGCACTAAGAAATATGTGTTTTTTCTGACTATTGCATGCAGCAATTAAAACTTTGAGGAAAAAAAAAAAAAAGAAAAAAGTAAACTTATTTTCAATCGGATTTTTTGCAACTTAAATCCTAGCAAAAAATATTAGTCATCTGGATTGCATTGCTCTTTTGAATTTATGCTTTTACATTTTATAGTTTTTATAAATTCAAATCTCTACCTCTCTAAAATAATTTTATTGTTATTTTTTACTTTCCAAGCATACATTATGTAAGGGAAGTATTGTAATTGCGAAAAAATATGATATTTTTGGATTCAGGGGACACCAAAATGTGTAAATATAACAAAAACTCACTTTTGAAATTTTGATCCAAAATAATACTTTCTCTACTTTACAGGTAAGAGAAAATAATAACTGAATTGACAAAGTAGTTTGGAACTTAAAATGATAACTTGAATTTAAAAAGGTTCTGCTAATACAGCACTGAGCTACAGATTGTAACAATGATATTCAGTGGAATATAAGCAGTTCCATCTATAAGCAAGTTATATAAAAATATCTCAAGTAAATATCAAACTAAATGCATATTAAAATATTATGTTATTTAAAGATTGAGATCTTAAAAATTTAACGTTTAACGAAATTTTTTATTATTTATTATACTGTTATAAAAGTAAATAACCAATCATTTAAATGACCACCTCCCTCAAAATAATTAATAACCCCTTTTATTTTAGCAGTGAATGTTCGATATTAAATAATTTCTGTAATATATCAAAATTGGGGGGGGGGAAAATAGACAGAAAGAAAAATACGGTTGAATAAAACTAAAGGTAATTGGGTTGATAGAGTAGTTTGGAACTCAAAATATTAGCTTGAATTTATAAAGATTTTTCGAATACAACACTGAGCTACAAATTGTTACAATAGGGCTCAGTGGAATATAAGCAATTCTATTTATAAGCAAGTTATATAAAATATATCTCCAGTAACCATTAAACTAAATGCATATTAAAATAATCTGCCACTTAAAGTCGCAAATTCACTTTATTTATTAACAATATGTTGAAGAATAATGAAATAATAAACAATAACAATCGAGAATTCATACTGTTAGATGCATAGTAAAACGGACTCCTTTTTCTCTTTTTGCCCCCTATGCATTCATCAAGGCGTAATTCGTCTAGTAGACGACTGACCGCGAAGTCAGCTCTCCTGTTACAATGGAGCTCAGTGACCGAAGGGGGGGGGACAAGATATTCACTCTCCTTCTAGTTATCGTCCTATTTCACTTCTCTCTGGTCTCTCGAAGGTTTACGAGTATATTCTCGTCCGCCGATTGAATGAATTCCTTGACTCTCATGACAAGATTATACCGGAGCAATTCGGGTTTAGGACTCGTCATTCAACACAGCAACAGTTGTGGAGAGTGACTGAATTCATTCACGATGGATACCAAACCAGCGGTGTGACGGGAATTATATTCCTTGACGTGCAAAAGGCCTTTGATAAGGTCTGGCATGCCGGCCTTCTCTTTAAAATGGCTGAGTTGGGTGTTCCTGACCAGCTAACTAAAATCTTTGCAGACTATATCTCTAACAGGTCCTTCGTGGTAAAAGTGGGAAACTCCCTCTCTAGCCCGAAGCCTGTTCTCAGCTCTGTTCCTCAAGGTTCTCTCGCCGGGCCTCGGCTCTTTAACATCTATATCAACGACATTCCGCGTAAGCCCGACATCAACTTTGCATTATTTGCTGATGACACTGCCATCATGTACAGACACACACAACCACACACTGTGTTCGAAAAACTCCAGGATTACCTTGATTCGTATGCTATTTGGCTTAACAAGTGGAAAATTAAAGTTAATAGTTCGAAAAGTGCCGCCATTTTCTTCACCAATAAATCGTATTCCCCCGACATTAACTTCCTTCTTAATAATGAAGCTATTCCCTGGGAAACATCGTATAAATACCTAGGCATTCACCTAGATTCTAAATTATTGTGGCAGAAGCACATTTCAGAAATTCTGAAAAAAAAGCGCATAATGCCACCGACCCTCTCTTTCCTCTTTTGGCTTGGAATAGCCGCCTGTCAGTGAAAAATAAATTGTTACTGTACAAGTCCATGATCCGACCCATCTTGACCTACGGGTCCGCGGTGTTCGGGTCTGCCTCAAAGACTCAGCTTAAAAGACTTCAAGTTTTCCAAAATATGCAATTGCGTAGGTATGCTCAGGCTTTTCGCTACGTTCGCAATGATGTCATTCACAAAGACCTGAAATTTAGGCCTATTTATTCTGAAATTAAGAGACTTGCATTGAAGTTTCACAGGTCTATCCCAAAAGTCCAGAATCCTGCGTTAAACGCTATCAGAAGGTATGATCCAAGAATTGGAAGGGCAAAGAAACGCCCTCTCGCCATTCTATACAGGGAGGATGGGTTCGTCCCAGTCTCCAAGCGTAGAAGACGAAATCCTTCTGGCGTTACTTAACGCAGAATTCTCACTCTAAATTTCTTTTCCGTAGACTGAATTAATATCTCAGCTACCTTTGGCTACCCCCTGACATCTGCAACCTTTCTGTGAGTATTTATCTCCAGTCGTGTATGGTCAGCCTTCCTACCAATTACCTTACTCGTAGGGTTTTTATTTTTAACTTAATTTTGTAAATATTTTATTTTTAACTTAATTTTGTAAAGTTTTTTGTTTATTGCTTGTAATTAATTTTTCTTGTTCCATTCTTTTTGGTAATATTCTCTTTTAGACTGCCTAACAGTCTCGTTAGGCTTTTGATTTTAGTATTATCAAAAAAAAAAAAAAAAAAAAAAAAAAAAAAAAATATTGATAGTTATGTTTAATTATCAGGTTAAAAAAAGAAAAAAAAAAATACTGTGCCAGGTTTTTGTTTTGTTGGTTTGCCAGTATATGTATTGTACAAAATCTATTCTTCTTCTCCTCTGATCCTTGAAGTCTCACGCCTCTGTCCACAGAGATGTTCTGTCATCAAACCATCACGCCCGAGTTCTTTGAACTCCCCAAGTTCATTGTACCGATGTGCTTCATCATGTACTTCAGCTCCATTGTTTCTTCTCCTTCTCATGTGGAGGTAGGCGACGGTCTTGACCGTCGTAGGTACTCCCCGAAGCTACGTGATGATGATGATGATGATACATGTACTTTACATCTACCAATTTTCGTTCCATTCAGATAATTCTTTCTTTGTGCGTCACTTTTTTTGTTATACAGTATATAATCAGGTATGTCACTCACAGCACTTTCTCTTATATTGTATTCAAATAACGTAATATATATCTAATAAAGTGTAATATAGCAAGAAACGTACTTTTAAAATAATTCGAAAAGTTTAATAAAAGGTTTTATTTGAGATATGCTTTTCTGTAAAGGAGAGTTGCTACGCTTGCAGATTTATGTAATATTATGAAACTTAATTCTTTAAAGTATAAAAGTGATAATTATCTGCATTTTTAAATAACTATATTAACAAAGATATCAATAACATTGTTCTTAAGAATACAAATTAATTGAAATTTTGTGATAATATTGTGATACTAGTAGCATTAAAAATACATGATACGTAGCATTAAAAATACATGATAAGTTGTTTATAACAATAATACCATTTTACCTACTTAAAAAGATTATTTATTATCAAAGTTATATGAATGATTATAATTACAGTTCAATATCATAAAATCTAGAATCTGCACTTTTTTAACATTTTAAAACTTTATGTTTAAAGGAAAATAATAATAATATCTATCAGATCTGTATTTAGAATTCATACCACCAAAAATGTGATTAATATTTTTATGTAACTATAAAGTTTTATTAAACTTTAGTAAGAACATTATGATACTCATATTTTTGAAAAATGTATTACATTGCATGACAGGCTGTTAAAATGAATATTTAGATTGTATAGTTTTATTATGCCATATAAAAGTAATAGTGATTAATCTTTATTCAAAACCTATGGAAATGCGTAGTGTTCAAACAAAGAAAAATTCAATTTTAGATGTAAAAGAATGCATTTAAAAAAATAATTGCTTAAAAGTATTTATTAAGTAAAATCATTTACTTAAAAATTTGCATTTCTTGAAATAATATTAAAGAATTCGATTGTTATTAAAATTGATAAATAAAATAAATTATAAATATTTAATAATTTTTTTATAGATAACCAAATTACACTTCAATATGGTATAAACTTTTTGTAATATATTTCAGCTTAAAAAATATTATTATAAATTTGCATTCAAATTTTAAATTTTTTATTTGGTCACTTCACATTTGGCCTTCCCATTTCACACAATATTTCGTAAATAAAGAATATTTTCTTCTGCAAGAACAGTATTTAGTTTTACATTTATCTGTAACATACATCAGATAAATATTTTAGCAGAAATTTCATTTTCATGAATGTCATAAAATCATTTACTTTCGTTGCATGTCTGATTCACTTAGAGAAATCTTCATTCTACATGCACTGAATTCTACAAGTCAAACAATCTTTTGGAAAAGCAGGGAAATATTATTCAGTAACACAGACGGAAAAATCAATTCAATGACAAATCCCTTTTCCGCAGATTGCAGAAAATTTAAAAGACTTATTTCATAGTTTTATTTTTCGCCAGCATATTAATTCTTTCAAAGAATTAGAAATTTTTCTAAATGGTTTATTGATTTATATAGTATTACGAATTTTCCTTGGAACCAAAAATGTACGGAAAAACGTGGTCTCTGATTTATATTTTAAATATTAATCTTAAAAATGTATATAACGAAAACAAAAAACAACTTTAAAAGAAGTACAAATTAAAAGAAACTTTAAAACTAACAAACATCCGTTTCGGATTTTTATTCATTCACCAATGCTAATAGAAAATAAATAAATAAATAAATAAATAAATAAATGACAGGATGAAAAGTGTAAATAAAATAAATAAGAATTACAGAACCAGAACAATGAAATTTAGAACTTCGTAGATGGCTATACAAGCGTAGCCCCAAGATGGGCCAAAAAATTAAAGTTTTGTGCTGAATACAGTTAAAATTTACTTTGCAGTTTATGCGTTCGTGTTGGAATTAGAATTAAGGCCGATTGACTGCACTAGAATCCTATGACTAATGTAAAGAGCTTTCTGTGGGTTCTTTCTAAGGAGTTCGAACCCGTATTTACGGAAGTTTCGGAGATAACAACAGAAAATTCCGAACGGCTAGTCCGACGAGTGCATCTAGGCACTATATTATTATTAATATTATTATTATTGTAGTTTCCTTTATTTAATTTCAGCCTAGAAACACACAATGAATCACGAAAAAAAAAAAAAAAAAAAAAAAAAAGCGAAGAAAAGAATAGGTTATTGAAATTCAATATATTTATTTTTAGTACGACCGGACAATTGCTGTTATTATGAAATTTCACTTCATCATCATTTGCTATGTTTCACCTTGAATATTTCTGGATCCCATTAGCAACAAGCTAAAAAAACTTAAAATTAGGATAACAACAACTTAAAAAAAAAAAAAAAAAGAAAAGAAAAGAAAGACGAAGAAATTAATAAGTAATACCATTGAAAGGTAAAAATTCATTTATTTATTTTACTTTATTCATCTGTTTATTTAGTTATTATGCCTTTTTGTATATTTAGAGAAATAAAAAATTGCTTTTACTGCTATTTATTTTATTTTATTTTTATTTTTTTGTATCAAGTTAAAAATATTTTTCAAATAAAACTGTAAAAAAATGCGCGAAAGAAATATTCATAACATTATACTAACTGTTGCTAAGGGATGCGACGCAGTTACCACGTGTCTTTATTTTAAGAAATAGACTAAAGAAAATTCTGTTGAATGATTTGCTGTTTTATGAAGAATTTAACATTTATTACTTAAAAACATCTATTACTGAAAAAAATAATAAAAGCTTCGGTTTCTTTTCTTTTTTTAATTTATTATTTTAAATTTTACTTTAATACCGTTAAAAATAAAAAATAAAAAAATAAAATAATGAATTTTAAAAAATCTGCTTTTGAAACTAATAGATGTAACGTGATCGGGTTTGAGGTGCTAAGGTTGCGCTCGTTGAATTATCCTTTCGGATGTTTTCGTAGTTTTCTCTAAACCTTGCGCAAATAATGACTAAGATTCCTTTAAATAATCCCCACGAAAGGCACTTTTCCTATGCCTAGGATACTAACGCAGTGAATTGACCTCAACTTTAACACCAAAACCATCAATAAAGAAAACAAATCATTAAATTTTAGAGACTTTTTCTTTCTTTCTTTCTTTCTTTCTTTCTTTTTTTTTTTTTTTTTTTTTTTTTTTTTTTTGAAAATATTTGAAGTGTGTTTCTACATGAACGTCAGATACCATATGCACCAAAAATCCCCCAAGCAATTCTATGTCACTCATAAATATTTTAATAAACATATTTTAAACAAAGTTAGTAATATCTGATAATTTCAGTGATATCAATAACAGTGTATACAGTAATACGTTGAGACACAAAAATTTTGAGATTCTAAAAGAAGGCCTCACTGTTCTTTCGAGTGTTAAAGATTTTCTTTAATTATCCTAATAAAATTTATTAGTTTTATTATGTTGAATGGGGAATGAAAATTTTAAAGTGTATTAAAAAAAATAAATATAACATAATAAATAAATAAAAGGCGTCTAATGATAGTAATAGTAGTATATCGAAACATGTTTGCGTATTACGGTAGACATGCTGTAAAAAACGCATACACCATGAATTTCACAACTTTAATATTGATTTTCTTTGTAATTACTAGTAACATTTGGACAGAAAAAAATTAAGTTTTTTTTTTTTTTCCGACAAAATAAAATACTTGAAAAATAATTTAAACATTTAAATCATTTTTGAAATAAGAACTTAAATTTTAAAAACAAACCATTTATTTAAAATAAATATTTTAGACATTAAAACATTTGGAGTGGCTCTTCTCGAATTTTCGAACATTAAGTAATAAATGGTTCGAGAACTCATTAAATAGAGAAGTCGTTAAATAAACAAAAGAAAAAAATATACTAACAGAGTGTTCGAGTGTTTTTCTCTATATAGTTTGGTTGTTTAATTTAAAGATATTGAATTTCAAATAATTTGAGCCCATAGTAGATCATAATGATAACAATTTTTTAATTGTATTTCTGTAATTATCTATAATTTCTAGATTCATCAAAATCTATATAGTTTGTTAAACTGTGACCTTTAATACATATATAATTTTCAGCTCAATCGGACATGACATTTAGACGCTATTTCACTTTAAATAATTTGAGCCCATAAGCCATACTGATAGGGATTTTTATTCTCTCTCTCTCTATTTCTATCTATCTATGTATCTATGTCTCAATATATATGCATATACATAAGTGCTAGATTTTCAAAAATTCATATAGGTCGTATGACGTTAATCTATATAAATAAAGATAAGTGTCTGTGTGTCTGTGTGTGTGTGTGTCTGTCTGTGTGTCTGTCTGTGTGTGTATCTGTCTGTGCTCTGGTGCTCACACTACTAATCGCAGAGCCTCCAAATTTAGCATATAAGTACCTGGGAATCTGCAGGTGGGCACCTCATCGAGATTTTTTCGAATTTCCAATATGAATTTTTAAAATTAATGTTTTTCCGATTTTAAATATTGGCTTCTTTGTTTCATTTTTCATAGATTTATTCTTAAGCTTCAATCGTCTGAGTATCTTAGCAACGGCTATTACGCAACTTATTTATATTACATTCATTTGAAGAACAGATTTTTTTTTTTTTGTTGTTGTTATATTTATTGAAAATAAAATCGTAATGCAGTAGAAAAATTAAGGTATAATTAGTTGTAAATTTAAAAACGTATGTATAAGAGTTATGTTTAATTTTTATAGCAGAAAAACTTCTTATATCTCATTTTTTAATTAATTCCTTTAAAAGAAAAAACTTTTATTTATTATTTTTTTTTATTATTTACAGTATTTATCGGGAAAAATAGTAGTATATACATAGTAAAAAAGATTAAATTGATTAAAATTTATTTGTTTATATATTTATATATTTATTTGTTTATTAATCTACATTTTATTTTATTTTATTTTATTACATTGTTCGGAATCAAATCGTAATATAGTGAAAATAGCATGGGCTATAAAATACATGGTTTAGAACTAAAATATTTAATAGATGCTGAGATACAGTCATCTTTAAAATCGTAGTTCTTAATCGCGTATCAGACACGACGAGTTTATAGGCGATTTTAGAGCCAACCACTGATCAGCGCCGATTTTCTGGAAAAAATTGTCTCTACTCCCAGTGTGACAGTGCGCACCGAACTTGCCCAAATTTTTCAGAGCTGTCTAGCCTTGATAAAATTGTCTGAACGCAATTTTTCCACAGACTCATCCAATCAGGATGCGCAATTTTGATATGTCATATTTTCAAGATGGTGAAACACGGGAATCGCTTAAAATGGAGATTTGAAGAAGAAATATTATCGTTAAGCACGTTTGTTTTACCGTTAAATGACAAGAATTTTGAATTAATCGTTTTTGTTTTCGTATGGCGTTACGACAATAGTTGTAAGAAAGATTAAAAAAAATAATAATAATGCGATATTTTACAGAAATGAAAGGGAATTTTGACACTAATCATTGCGTATTTTATTCGCGCCAAGAAAAGTGATAAGCGTCAGAAGTTAGTCTTCTTTCATCCAACTTTCCACCCGTGTATTGTAACCTCTACGGTGTTTTTGTCAAGGAAAAATCGGCGCTAAAATCGGCTCAAAAATTGGTTGTTTCTAAAGTTGTTGGGTCTGATACGCCCTTTAAATAGTAGCAGATCTTTCCTGTCGTCGGTAAATATCCAGATTGAAGTGCCCGGGAAAGATCTTTCTGCATGCTTTGGAAAACAGACCTGATGCAGTGCGGGCGGGAAAATAGCTGCCGTAGACAGCGGGTACCCGAAGCGAGGTTTGGAGAAATTTCAGTTACTTTTTTTTTTTTTTAGTTTTTGTTTATAATGTGGTGTAAAAAAATAAATATTAATTCAATTCTTTCAAAAATTCACTTATATATAGTGACCAGCGAAGCGGGAGTAGCCTGCTAGTATTTAATATTTATGTAAATTTTCAGTTCATTCGAATAAAAAGTTTTGATGCTATTGCAAATTAAATAATTTGAGACAATAGGCCATAATGAAAAAGTATTTTTCTTTGTAAAAAAAAAAAAAAAAAAAAAACTATAAATTCTACATTCACCAAATTCAACTGTAATTCATCACGTAACAATTTTCAGATCATTCGAACAAAGGCTTTAGATGTTTCCGAAGTCACTCACATACATATACATATACATGCATATATACATACTCACACATAAATATACATACCAAATTAATCACCGCAAAAATAGCTTATATAAACTCAGGAAATCTCAAAACGTATAAATACATCAAAATCTTAAAGTCGAATATTTTTCTGACTGCTATACTTTCTACACATGTATATATTCAGGAAATAAAAAAATACTATGAATTAACAAAATCGAACTCGCTAACTCTTGATTGGAAGTTAAAACTGATGTCAGTGTTCGGATTAAAGCCTAATTTCTACACTAAGGACTTGGACTTAAGGCGGGATGCATTCCGTTGGGATTTTTATAAGCAGTCGTAGCATTAACGCAATTTATACTGAATTACAAGAAAGCTTAGCAATCTGCTGCTATGTTATTATGTTAATCAGTCCCTAATTTAGAGTCTTTACAATTCTTGAGTTTTAAATGGAACTTTAATTAGAAATTACAAACTATCATTTTTTTTTTTCTGTTTACCTGTTCGCTTGTGAACTTTCTAATCAAATATCTTTTAAAATAATGATTAAATTTATAAAGTTTTTCACACAAAAATTAATATTTTTCAAAGTTCTTCTCAAAACGCGTAACAAAGAAGAAATATGTGAAGGAGTATCTTCACATATATTGATTTTATTTACATTTTCAAATAAATTTCATAATTAAATGTTATATTTTCAATAAATAAAATTTCTATTAAAATGCATAACGAATTTCTAATTTTTTTTTTTTTTTTTTTTTTATAATTACGCACATTTGTCTCACTATGAATAAATATCTTAATTTTAATAATATTTTATCAGTTAACCTATTATATAAATCTCTTGAAAATCGAAGCTTATTCTTTAAAAGAATAATTTATTCATTGTAATTTAAATGCATTTTTATTAAATAACATTTTTTCAGAATTCTTATCATGCAAAGCTAAATCGTTTTGTAAAATAAAATAAAAAATATTATTGCCATGTATTATAATTGTCTTATTCTATAAATTATATGTTTATTTTATTGTTGCTAAATTGTGCAATAAATGTCCGTTGAAATATCATTGAAGAATGATTTATATTTCTAAATGGTAGGATGACGTAGCAATTCATAGTCTTTTCGTCTACCATGCGCAGGCGATTTTTGAGGCGGAAAGTTGACATAAGTGTTTGTCATTAATTTTATAACGGACTCTCTAAATTCAAAGTATCTATACTATTTTATTCGAGGAACAAAGGAATGTGTTTGGATATGGATTTGACGCTATTTTTGAAAAACCTGACTCCATTCTACAGCTGGATGTTGACTGGCAGATTGAGAACTACTTCACTTCGCTCCTAGATCTTGGTTCAGTAAATACGTACTCTCAAATCCTCTCTCTCACCTCCCGCCATTGGATTCAGGAAACTCACGGACTATATGTACTACCACTAAAAAGAATGTTGAATTGCTCTATGAAGTCTCTTCAAAATAAAATTATATTCTGCAGTGGCACTTAGTCTGTTTTATTTTATCGGCCATCTTTTAGAGGTAGTTTGAATCTGGACTCTGTTATGGAACGACTTATACAAAAAATAACCACCGCTAATTTAGAATGTAGAAAAAGAGGGAGAAAAAGGCTAAAAACCCCAAAGGAATAGCATGGTAAGAAAAGCGAAAAAACTCACAATGTCAAGTGTGTTAAAAAAAAATAAATAAATAAATAAATTCACACCGGAAGTAATAAGGGGACAAAGTTGACTAGAAAAATACATTGAACAGCGGGAACCGGGCGGGCTGGGGCATGGGTCCTATCGTCCAGGATTAATACGACCCGCCTAGTATAACTGATCCCTGAACTTAACGTTATAGGAACGTATGTACAGTCGGAGGGGGGGGGGGGCGCAGCACTTGGTGTTATTTTGTTATTAATTGACGCAGAAAAATTTAATAGGCACCATTCAACAGGAAATTAAATGCACTTTCTGAAAATGTTGTCGAATTTTGAATTAGGGGTTATCTACATATTGAAATGAACGCTAACTTTGATTATTATAAAAAGCAACACCCAAGTCTGTCTTCATATTCGAATTTCTGAAAGTCTGGCAGTGGGGAAAAGTATACTATTTGTATAGTTTATCTTTATTATTCATAGTGTTATAATAAAAAAAATGTGTTAGGGCGTTATCTGTAAATGTAGAAAAATAAAATTATGATCCTAGAAGAATTAGACAAAACTTTACTGTTTCACACTTAAATATTTCAAGAAAAAATAAGTTATAAAAATTAATAAAAATGATTTAGTTTTTTGGATATGTACATATGTACTTCAGTATTTTTTTAGATAGTTTTAGACATATTTAAATACATTACACTTACGATTGGTTAGACAATACTCTTTAAAAAAGTGCAATACTTTGCAATTAAAATGTGTCTACCACGCATATGCTGATCACCAATAAAGCTTAAATTTCCTTTCGTACGTGTGACATAATATACGAACTGAAATAATATAGCTATATATGTACAACAACGCATAAACTAAATATTTTCAGATAAATTATTGTAAGGTTTCATGAAGTAAATATTAACTAATTTTAATCCCACTTATCAGTTTTGGGTCAGTTGAACTCTTTGGAACTGTACGATTTGTTTTATAATTTCTATGAAAATATAATTTCTTAATTAACGCTTTTACGGCTGCTGACGTAGATTCACATCATTTGAAAATCTGTAACTCTGTCAGTTGGCGTTTCTTTCGTAATTTGTGTGTTACTTATTTCTTAAGTACGTAACCAGTGTTCATATTTTTGCAATAAAATATACTATTGATAGAAATAGTATATTGATTAGAAATAATATAATTATAATGTATATCCATTTGTAATACAATTGTGAATCCAGAAAACTTGTTCTGAAATATCTTATTTTGACAGAATTACGCCCGTAGGTGGACCTCACTGTCAAAAAGACAAAATCCTGCGGTCACAAAAGTGCTAAAATATATTTATAAAATTTAAAATATATCTTTTAAAAAATGTAGAGTTAAAATATATTTATAAAATTTTAAAGACTAAAGTATCTATAAAACAATAATCTCCCCCCCCCCCTACAAAAAAATAAAAAATAAATAAATAAATAAAAATAAAAGGTTAAGCCTTTAACTATGATGGCAGTTAAGAAACGATTTTACAAGTCTGTCTTGCATTCCAATTCTATTCGTTTTTTTTTTTTTTTTTTTTTTTTTTCTGATTGACAATCTTTACATTCAACCTATTTTTCTACTTCAAACAGTAAACCCCGTCTATTTAGTTATTTTTTTTCTTCTGGTGTTCGTTTAAACGATTAAAAATTTATCACCAGTAATTGATGAAGTACACGCCACTTGTGTATACTTTTTTCAACGTAAAATAAGGGGTTTAACACGAATACTCAAAGTCACATTTACTTTTTTTTCTGATTTTTTTTTTTTTTTTTTTTTTTGAAGAACGGTGAAAGGCGGGGCTTTAGAAAACCGGAATTCCTGATGCTAACACTAATGTCTAATCACCATTTTGGTTTCATTTCTTTGCGTTTGACGTTGTTGTTATATAATGTGACCCGGAAATAAAAAATGAAAATATTTTGTTCAATTTTCTCTGTTATTTTTTAATATTTGTTTCGTTATCTCATGCAAATCCTTATATGAGACGGCCCCCTAAACCACTCCAAAAGAAAGATTTATTTCTATCTCGAAAACTAATAACTGGAATGAGCTGTAAATTTGCACACCTATATATTACAGCATTAGGATTCCTTTTATGTAAAAATTAATATAGGTCATAATTCATAATTTTTATGAATATGAATTTATTAATATTTTTCAGAATCAAAAGTAATGATGGATTATGTTCGGGTTTCTTCACTGTATCTCGTAAAAAAAAAAAAAAAAAAAAAAAAAAGTCCATCAAATTATTTTTTTCTGAAGATATTAATAAAAATTTGAAATATGAATTTAACATTAGAACCTCCAATCTTTGAACGCTTATAACTCTGTGAAAAAAGAAGTAAAATATACAACCAATATACTTTTTCACGTTGTCGCTATCCCAGAAATTCAGATATAAAATAAAAATAGGGTATTAACATTGAAAAAAAACAAAGTTGGTGCGCGTTTTAATATGTAGACGACCCCCAATTCAAAATTTCACATTATTTTCTAAAAGTACTATTAATTCCCAGTCGAATGATACCTATTATATTTTTGTGCATTGATAGCAACGAAGTTAAATCGAGTGCTGCGTTTTTCTTTTTTTTTTTCCCACGACTGTACAATTTGTGACTTTGTAATTCACCAGTTTTAATGCAAATATCCGACAAAATTATCGTCATTTTTTTTTCTTCGCTAATTATTGTGATTCTCATTTAGTGACCGATTCTAATAGAGTTTCAGTCTCGTAATTTTGCTACACATATGGTCTTCCGACCAGTATTTTAGTGCAAACATTGACAATTGGGAACATTTTGCGTAGATATTACAAAGCCGATATTCGAAAGTTCCCGACTCTTAAAGTTTCCATCATTTCGTTGTAGGTCCACTCAACTGGGGCCGGCGCGAGGATGCTCTGAGCATCCTCGCGATGGCCCCGACTCAACCGAAACTCAAAATTCGCTCTTGAAATAGCATGAAGAGCGGTAAACATTACATCTTTCTTTCCTTTCATATGTATAAAACGATCATTTTAATGAGTTTCTTCTTCTAAATGCTTCTATTTTAAAAATTATTAACTTACGTAGAGATAAATTCGAGAAATGGTGTTAGAGAAAGCATTTGTATTTAAAATAAAATTAAAATTTATTTTATTCGATAATAATATGCTTTTGCTTTTCAAAAATTACATAAATATTTAAAAAATAAAATAAAATAAAATAAATAAATAATAAACAGTTATTTAATTTTCATAAATACATTCTTTCTTAATTAATCACAATTTCAGTTTGTTGATTTTATTTTATTTTATTTTATTATTTTTTTTTTTTAAATACATATTTTTTTTTCCTTGGATAAAAGAAAGTATTTTAATATGATACATATCTCTAATACAGATTTTGCTTTTGACTGGCATTTTGAAATAAAGCTTTTTTCAGCTATTTATACGAAACAATCCTTATTTTATTTTTCTGGAAATTCTAATAAAATTCCCTAAAATAATTTAATTCGTAGTAAAATATGAAACTTAATGTTTTAAACACACACACACATTGTTTGTACAGATTCATACAGACACAAAAAATATTGCAAAATAAGCCTTTAATTCAAAATTTAATACTACTATTAATATCTATAACATTTTAATTTCTTCTTTTAACAACCGAATTAACGCAGCACTGCTTTAACCTTTTCAGTCACTGATGGAACACCTAATTTTAATTCTCGAGTGCAAAAACGCATCCCGGAAATTTTTTAGCAAAAATTTACATTTATAACAAAAGGCCCTTTTTTTTAAACCTGAAAATTTATAATTTCTTTTATTTTAATTTTGTTCGAAATTCCGGTGGCAGAGTAATTTAAATGATCCGAATTACTCTGAGCCGCAAAGGGTTAAGCATCTAAAATATTTTAGATTCGAGTATCGTAAACTGGGGGACTTTGACACCCTTTCGACCTGCATTTCGCATTTATTAACAGTAACTTCAAGTGTTCCGTAATTGTATAATTGTAGATAACATTAGATAACTCCTCAATCCCTCAGTATCATTAGATTTTCCAATAACAGTGTTATAAAGGCAGAATGGTGCACAAAGTAATGTGTCAAAGTCACCCCAGACTTGGGGTGACTTTGACATGCACAAGTTTTTCCCATTTATTGCCGTGTCTTTCAAATGCTAGTGTCGAAATTACACCATATTGAGGTTTATGTTATCAACAAACATTTATATGTGTAACATTTACATTTGATGTTGTCAAAGAAGTTGTTGATAACTTCTGGGCTTACACTTGCAAGGGATGTTTACATATTGGCAGCTAAACGCACAGATAAGTTGTTTCTTCGTATAAAACCATCAATAAAGTCAGAAGATGGAAGATTGTCTTTGGACATCTTGATGTTTGCACACTTTTTGTCCAGATATTTTTTAACGACAGCTCAACATCATGCTTTGTTAACGGAAATTTCCACGTAGGAACAGTGGTTAAAGTCTCAGTAAGGATTCTTTCCTCATCTCCTCTTAGAACAGTTTGGTCACTTGGAGTCTTGTTGTGTACACCAATGGCATTGTTGATGAGAGTTGCACGTGGGATGCCAAGCATTTGCGAAGCTTTCTTCCTTGATAAACAATTTTTAATGACGGTCACCGCCAAGTCCAATTGCTCAACGTTGTAATTGCGGTAAGATCTTGAACCAGCAACACGACTGTATTTTTTTTGAGATTTTGATTGTTCATTTATCTGAAAGGAAAGGATAATAATTTTTATAATAACACCAAGCACAATACATGAGCAAAGTATAGGCAGCAAACACAAAACATGATGGGTGTCAAAGTCACCCCAGTTTATGGTACTTCTTTTGACTGCGTGGCTTGTTAGTTTTTAAATTACTTAAAAAAAAAAAAAAAAAAAAAAAAAAAAAACATACGTTAATTTTTATTTGTAATTATCCAATCCTTATGAAAAGAAATCCTTGTACGTTTTTTAGAATAAATTCAATTTAAATGCAGGATTTCCACATATGTTAATCATAATTTTCAATAAACTTATTCGTTTATCTATTTATTTTTTTCTGTTTATTATTATTTTTTTTAGATACGTATATAGGATGGAAATTCCGTGCGTATTTCATATCAATATTTGTGAATAAAATTTCTCTGGTTAATAAATCTTAGATGAAACAAGAAATAAAATTTGTTTTCGTAAATTGAGGTAGGAGTTCTGGAGCAATGTCTCATATCTGCGTTTATCATCGCTTAAAAAATATTGCTCTTCATATTACATTTTACGTAGTTACATTAAAACCTTTCGATAACGTATGCCCTTTAAAATTTCACACTAAAGATTGAAAATAATAAGATTATTTATATTCAGTAAAATTCTGTAGGGCTGTTTTTCGGGCGCACTATCGTAATCGTTTATTTTCATTTAATAAATCATTTTCGTTTTAGTTATTTATGATTATAAAAGGTCTAAAGACTAAAAAAATGTTCTGAAAAGACTGTTTCTTTTCATTTCACATAACCTCTTTTTTAAATTAGCAGAACAATATAATGTCATTTAAATAATATAATATTACTTTAATATATTACAGTTATACTTATATATTATAATATATTTATATGGTATTCAAATCATATGTTTCTCTATCACATTTATAAAAAGGACCCCTACGGAGGACCTTCCATCAGCGGCGGCTTGTAGACGGAAAGTAGGTGAATATTTTACACTGTATTCATTTATAGAGTTTAAATTTAGATTTAAATAAAATGGATATTTTTAGTTAATTTTTAGTTAAAATTATGCTTAATAAAAATTATATATAAAAACTACTTAAACGTTATTTTTCATTTCTTCACCTATTTTCGGTTCGTGAGCCGCATCTACCTTCCTTATGTCCCATTCATGTACAGCTAATCTGTTTTATCTTTTCCTCACCTAAACTTTCTCTTTCTTTCGCTTTTTTCGTTTTATTTAGAAATATTTCTTTTTAAATTTACTGTCATATATCGTCATCTATATTTTATACATCGTATCCCTTATTATTGCCGCATTTGTTACAAAATAGTCTGAAACGAGTCAAACAAAAGTCTTTTTTCATATTAAATTTTCGTATTTCAACTAAGTGGTAATTGGTGCCTTTCACAGAAAAATATTGCTTTAGAACATCTAATATCCGATACTCTTTTAACCATATCTCACGGTCAATCGACATCCATTTTAAAGATTTTTTATTTATTTATTTATTTTTATACAACGTGCAAAGTTCACAGATATTTCCTTGTATGAAAAATCCGTTTTTAAAGCATTTTCGTTTTCCTTTACAAACTCATTACTTCTGTGCAACCCGTGCTTTTCGAACCCCGGGTTGCACAACCTTCGAACGGTTTCGAACCACGCCTTAAATATTCCGTATCCCCTTACTTTGAATATGCGACAAATAAAACTTTTTTTTTCAAATCCTTGTGAAATATGTAAAAGGTGCTTAATATTTAAATAAAGTTTAAGAAGCTATAGAGTGATTTTTTTAAATATTAAATTGCTTAATTTATTGTACAATAACTATCTAGATATACATAATTGAATCGACTTTGATAATTTCCACCATCCATTGTCCCTAAAGAAAATTAAAAGTAGGTGGTATAGAAAATGATGTTAAAATTTAAGGAAAGGTGGCTTTTACGGATGTTTTTTAAGAATCAGATAAAAAAGCCTACCGCTTCTTATTTAATATTATTTTTATGAATGTTTTAAATACAATTACATACAAGTATTATATTTAAAATAACAACATTTAAAACATTTAATGAAACAATTCATTGACAATTCTTTAAAAATGCCTTCTTAGTTTTAAAAAAACATACGATTAATAATTAAGGCCATTATTTTTTAAGTCATATCAAATTAAATACAAGAATTTTGCTTATGATTTTTATAAATAAAAATAAAAGCTATTTGTGTAAATAAAAGTTTTTCTCTAATCAATGCTACCAGAAAAATTAAATAGAGAATTATGCAAAATATTAAAAGGTATAAAACAAAATTGATCATTTGTGGCGTAATCGCGAAACATTATTTATATTTCCTTATTAAAAAGATTAAAAAAAACTAAAAAATTAAAAAAAGAGGGGGGGGGGAGAGAGATTCGTCGTCAAAGTAATTATTTAAACATGTAGCAGAAACAGTGTCTTTTATTCTTTCAAAAAAGTAATAATTGGAATTCATCCATCTTTCTTTAATTCGATTATTTATTATTCGGGTTTTTCTCGAAACGAATAATGTCATGTAGTTAAAATAGTGTTTATTATTATTATTCTTTTAATTCGTGTCTGACATTTGCATTATTGGATTGGTTACAATTTATTTATTTTTTTTTCTTTTCTAGTTCGATTACAGGACTGAAACAATGAAATTAATTCATTATTATTTATTTATTTATTTATTTTCAAATGTAATTTTATAAACATTAAATTTTATTTATTTATTTTTTTAACTTTACTTTCCTTTAAAAAATAATAGTTTGATTAATAAAAAAAAATATTTCAATTAATTATTCTAAATAAACATCGCACTAAATATTTAATATAATTTCCTAGTCTGGTGTTCAGTAAGGCCAAGGAAAGAATCATTGAACTTATTAATGAAAGTTTTTGTTAAAAAAAAATTCAAAGCAATTCAGGTATATATTTAATTAAAAAGGACTGTTGTTTCCAGAAATATCTATTTCAAAATAAGCCAGAGTATTTTAAGAAATTGTACAAAACCAACCAGCAGACAACCTTTTTCTGTGTTAATTGTTGAAACAATTTGGTAATTACAATGGAGTTCTGTTTTATCAAAAAATTTCCTTATATTTTGTTACTGCCAAACAATGCAACATGCTAACTTTCCATGTCACAATAATTAACCGGAAACTCACCTGACAGCATTCGTAAACTTAATAATGCTTGTTTATTAGCACCAGTAAATAATAATAATAATAATAATAATAATAAATAAATAAATAAATTGTCGGGATACAATTTCAATGATTTAAAGTGTTATTGGTTGCATTTCATTAACCCGTTAACACAAAATTAATTTTGCAAAATATTATTAGTTGATTATTTCACTTCTAAATTAATAGAGACAGCTGACATAATATATTAACTTAAACAAATCTCCTGATAGTTTTAAATTTAAATTCTATCCTCATTTATTGACGTTTAGTGTTCTAGCGAGAAAATTTCGAGATAGAAAAACTTTGAGATAAGAGATTATTTTTTCCTATCATATGTTGAAAAAGATCTCGAAAGTAAAGTATTATAATATATATTATTATTCAACTTAATTTCAGTTAGTATACCTGCGCAAAAAGCAAATATATGTGCGACGAATGAAAAATCATAAAATGACTATCCAAATTATGAAACAATAATTAATATTAGGCACATAAAACATTCAGGTATCATTTAGAGTGAAGCTATAAACTGTCGCTATAAAGCAGAAATCATTCTAAGAAACCACAAAAAATATACGATCCATTTTATTAGCTGCCCTAAAATGAGGACACTGGGCGCTGACAGGTTAATTGAAATTTCTGAAGCATAGCATTAAAATGTTTGCAGACATTTAATGGTGTCAATAAACGGACATAACCATTAGGATAGGCGCGATACACTGACTGTTTATTAGAAAAATACTTCAAAATTAATGTTAAATCTTCATTCAGAGATTCGTTGGGAATAGATTAACTGGCTCAGGTCATTTTTTATTTATTTATTTATTTATTTATTTATTTTTTTTTTTTATTGTGGGCTTAAAAATATGTTTTTAATTTCTAAAGTACAAAAATAAAATTCTGTTATTGAAAATTGATTTGGTTGAACAACCAGACGTGCGATATATTGCAAAATAAGGTGGGGGGGAGAAGAAGAAGAAGAAATTCCATCCTATTCTTAAGCAATTTATTTTATTTTTATTATTATTATTATTATTGATCTTTGGATATAATTTTGTTATTTACAACTTCTTTTGCCACCTTTGATCAATGTAGTAATTAGTATACTATAAAATGACCATGTGGTGTATGCGTGATAGTGTGATAGTGTGCTACATTCCTGATAGTTTGCTATATGTGTGATAGTGAAATATTTATATGTGTGACAGTGTGATAATGTGTTATGTGTGTGATAGTATGATAGTGTGCTATAAGTTTGATAGTGTGACGGTTTTGCTCTTAAATATTATATAGAATTTCATTTGTTGCTTTAAAATAGAGGGACACTGGTAGTTAAAAATTAAACTAATTATGGTAATCCATAAAATCAAGCGTGTTTTAAAAATAGTAGGTAAATTGACTATAATCGTCAAACTGACAGTGTCGAATAGATATTTTAAAGGAGAAAATATCGTTTGCTTTTCATGAACTTTATCTCAATTTGCACATTTTTTACAGCAGTAGATTTTAATGCAGGCTATCCAATTCATTTAATTGTTATTTATTTATTTATTTATTTATTTTGACTGTGATTTTGATTATATATTTCGCCTATGCACTTTGAAATTTAGCATAGATTAAAATTATAATAATAACAATAATAACAATATATTTTTTTTTTTTACTTTCAAAGAATAATCTTAGTATTTTAAAAAGAAGATATGTATATTAATAAAGGAGATATATGTATATTAAATTAAATTATAAATAAATAAAAAATCATAAAAAAAATGTAAGTGTAATTTGTTTCCTTTTACAGTATACTGTAATATATTTGAATTTCTATATGAATCATATTGAATTTAATATCAATTAAATGTTTAATAAACTAATTTGTATAATTCACTAGTTCTTCTAACGGTCAGAAATTAGTTATTATAATTATCAGAGTTTTTTTATTAAATTTTATAGTATAATGATAAGAAAAGTTTGAGTGAGTCTGTATGAAATTCTAAAAATTTAGTAGTTGATGTTTACTCTTATTTCTGTATCCCTGTAAAATAACTGTAAATTATGAAAATCCACAGAATATGGGCGACTGTAACCAAAAACATGCCTATTAAATTAACACTCATTCATTTGCAGAGTTTAAACGCAAATATATTTCCTACAATTAATTGAGACAAATTTGCACATACTACAAGATTAAACAAATTTAAATCAGTAAATATACAAATATATATATATAATAATAAAATATTAATGTAATGTACTGCAGGTCCGTTTGTTTTTACAGGGGACCATAATATATTATTGAACACTCTTGTAAATTTAGTACAAATGGTTAGCATACAATCGTCAGTAATTATCTTGCTGTAGAAACACTTTAAACTATTAACTTTCTCCAAATTAAAAAAAAAAAAAAAAAAAAAAAAAAAAAAAAAAAAGCTAATACACTTCAAGGCAACTGAGTCCTACTGGACATAATTTACAAAAATTTATTTCATATTTCTCTGTAAAAGTTCCCAAGTCATTATATTCATATACTATCTGGTGATGCAATTTTAATCTATTTTTAATAATAATAATAATTATTATTATTATTAACGAGCTCTCATGACTTCAAAAATAGGATTAAAGCATTTTTGAATTGGTTTTCCTTTTATGTTTACTTTAATTTTAAAATGTAAACACTGAATATGAATTATCTTTATGTCCCTGTAAAATAATTGTAAATTATGAAAATATATACAAATTGTGCGAATGTAACCTTTAACATGCCTATTAGATTTTAAATCATTCAAATACAGAGTTTGAACACAAATATATTTCCTTGAATTAATTGAGAAAATTTGTACATACGTTATTAAATTTACAATGCCTGAAAACATGATGATACTTGTATACTAAAATCCCATAATCAGACAACTACATTCCTTAACTTACATTTTATATTTAAGCAAAATGAAAACAAGAATGTGTCTTTATAATGATATAATTATATTATATATACAAAATGCTAAAATTAAAACTGAAAATTATGAATCTTTTTAATTTAATTTATTTTATTTTTTAAATTCTTACTCTTAAGATTTTTTTTTAAACCGAATTTGTGCTGTTATGATCAAGTAAACGTATATTTGTGCATGCAAACATAATCACACACTTAATTCATTTTTTTAATACTCTTTTTTATAGTGTATGTTCAGAATGTCAAGAAAAGGTTGCATTAATATGTAGTTTTATATTAAGAAACATGTGATTGTCTTCGTAGTATACTAATATACGAAGACAATCATATGATTGTCTACGATAGAAAATAAAGTTGTTCGAAATTCAAATGTAAATGATGAAATATACTTTCTTCGCAAAAATTAAAATATCAAATCGTTGGAAACTTTAAAGATAAGAAAAGAAAAAAGAACATAAAATTTATGTGACATGAATTTGGATAGTTGCCAAAGAAGTTAAGAACGTTTTCATAAAGAATCATGATACAAATTGTCTCTTAATTGGTGTTAAGTTTCATTATTTTAAAGAAAGGGCGAGTTTAAAATGACGTTTACTCTTGTTTGATCTTCTCTAAATACTCATTTTTAAAGTAAATAAAGTAAATTTAGGACAAAGCTGTAATTTATTTTGACAATTACTCAGTAAAAGGTAATTTGTTTGCTTCTTATGCATTTTTTAATTGCATTTTCACTTTCCTTTCCTTTTATTATTATTATTTTTTTTTTTGTCCATACAGACGTACTCTCAACAAATATATATATATATATATATATATATATATATACAGTGAGTGAAAGAGAGGTATAATATAAAGAGAGCTATATTATAGCATTAAAAAGCGTGGTACCTTAATATATCTTTTATTCAGTGAATTGGATTTACGTAATAACTATTTGTTTAGACAGATATACAGTTAGATATAGATACATAAGATAAATAATGTAACAAACTATAGTACAAAAAATAATATCGGTATGAGTTATAAATGACAAATTAGAAAGCGCAACTTATTAAAGGTTTCTAATTTTAAAACGTGAAATTATTTTCTAGAGAAACCTAGATTTATCAGACCAGAAGTGGTCTTAAGAAGAATAGATATATAATGCGTATACTTTTTTAAAGAAGAGGGAGAAAAAAAGTAAGTAAATATGGATTGTTAATCCTATTTGTATTTCCCATAATAAACTGAGGTATTTGGATCATTGTGGATTTGACTATTGCGAGATTTCAAGTGCTGTGAATGTGTTTTGATAGCTTTATGTTACATGCAAAAAATTTAGTTAATGAAAAAAAAAAAAAAAAAAAAAAAACTATTGGATAAAGCAACTAATAATGAATAGTTTTGAAGGGATTTACGTAATAACCATTTTATTAAAGGATAACATGGAGTACTATACTATATTATTTTACAGAAAATCATCAATATATTCAATGAAAACATTTTATTTTGAAATTAAAGTACAATTTATTTTGAAATAAGCAGCATTGAAAAGATTATCAACATTAAAGTTTTACAATAATAATATGGAATCATTGAAATTCCATGGTACTCGTTTCGCCATCTTGGAGAATAAACCAACCTCAACCACCTGTTGTTAGACGTAAGTTCATGGGGATCCATTTCTACCTAAATCAACTCCTCTACCGGAAATTTTTCACTCATTTTACTGCTTCGCAAATAGAATACAGAATTCGTCATACTTACCTCCAAAAAATCTCAATCTTGATAAACCAAAAATTATATGGCACAAAAAATATTTTTCACCGAAATATCGTAAACTTCTGTTCATATTTGAGTCCCAGTTGAGACGTTTGACGCGTTTACGATAGTCTGCAGAATTGTGCAGTTGAGATATAAAGGTATTCCATTTCACCCGATAATTCCACATACCCCACAGTTCCACTAAGTTTAACTCTCTTCCGTAGAGGATTAAAGCTGTGATGGCATGTCTCCAAAAGACCATCCTTAGGGTTGATTCCAAAACCATCGCCAATTACCTATTGCGCAGCACTGGTACGATGTTAAATACAACCAATAAATATACACTAAGTTTAAACTGTCATTTACAAGAAAACGAAAAAAAAAATCATAGTGTGAGAAAAAAAAAAAATATCATAGTGTAGCGACTCAATCGAAATAACCACCAATAAAAACACATGTAATGACAGCAGCGCAGTAGCTCCAGACAGGAGGTGGCGCCACATTTTGAAAAGGCAGAAACCAGCAGAATAGTCCAAATCACTCACAAAGAAGCCGTCTGACGAGAAAGATTTAACGGCAAACAACGAAGGTAGTAAAGTTTTTTTTTTATATATTTAATTTAGTAATTTCACTTCATTTCTTTAATTAATATAATTTGATATTTTTTTTATGTGTGAAATTTAAGATAATTTGAAATATCTACGTTACGGACAAGCACATTCAAGTGTTGGTAAACATTGAAGCGTAACTTCGATTAGGTGCTTTACATCAACCAATGATGCTTTACATCAACAAGTGATGTTTTACATCAATCAGTGATGCTGCATCAATCAATGACTTTGGATATCTTTGGAGACGACACAATTGTATGACTGCAGGCTAAAAGTATAATCATAAGGGAAAAATATTATTTTAAAAGAGAAAAATATTATTTTAAAACTTGGTTGTTTCATTTCATGACAGTTATTTACAGTGTAACCAATAGTTAGTCATTTTAATTAAAGTATCTTATTCTGCATGTTTTGTTTTTGTTTTTGTTTTTTCTCGGATGATGTTTTGCAAGCAGAGATGTATAAACAAAACCAAGCTAAACTTATTGAGGCTATCGTACCAGAAAAATTTTCATAACCGTACATGGGCTCTATTCTGTGATTACCTGTTGAAATATTCGCCCTATCATTCGCTCACTAATTATGGATCACACTTTGAGTTGATGCTATTGCAAATTCCACGTGATATACACATTTTTATTTTCAATTATCATATTATCTACATAATATTTTGGTAAAAGTGAAGTTTTGTTTTAATAAATATATATAAAAAACCACTTTAAAACACGTATAAAAATTTATTAAAAATAGTTCGCAAAGCTTTTCGGTACAACGTTGTAGCATCTTCAGGAAAGTTTTTACACATGCAAAGATTAGACAGTATTTTATATAACGAAGGAGCTTGATACGGTTATCGTAAAAAAAGAAAAAGAAAAAAAAAAAAAAAATACGTGTGCACATTCTGATGAGTCCAATAGTTCTATGAATTCAGGAAACAAGGTTGAGTTTCCGTAGGGTCACACTAGGGTTACATGTCAATGTCTAATAGAAGATACTTAATCTTGAAAAAGAATACTGGAGGTTTCCGATAATACCTTGCAGCATAGTTACGTAGTTACATGAATTTAGAAAATAAGGTTGAGTTCCAGTAGGGTCACACTAGGAATAAATGACATAAATTTTTGTAGAATATACATAATATTGAGAAAGAAGGCTTAAAATTTCCTATAACAACTTGCAGCGTAGTTACGTAGTTACATGAATTTATGAGGCAAAGTTGAGTTCAAGTATGGACACATTAGTGTTACATGTCAAAATTACTTGTAGAATAAAACTTAAAAAGTAGACAGGGTAATTTCAACAAAATTATGCAGCAAGCGGCTTGAAAAATGGATGTTAACTGAAAGGATATAAAAATCCTTAATTTTATTAACATGTATACCAGATATTATGGAGAGTTGCTGAGTCTTTAAAATTGATAGCTTTATTGCATTTAATGATACTAGTAGCTTCAGTCAGGGGAAGGTCTTGATAATCACGTGGAGCAGAAATTATTTTGGTTTGGGGGAATAAAAGAATAGCATTAGGATTATTATAAAGAAAACCAACAAGAGCAGGGCTTTTTTCTTCTTTTACACTGCGGATGAGTTCGCTTATACTAGCCTTGAGGGTGCGACCTGATTGCCCGATGTAGTAATAGAATTCATCATTAAATTTAATTGGTATTTTATAGACACCACCTGTAGGCCTGTTAAGATCCCGGTCGTTAACAACCAGTTGTTTAATAGTAAAGGGGCAGGTGAAAGGAATTACTAAATTAAATTTACGAAGTATAAAGTGTTTGAAATTTTTAAATTCGTTACAGAATAATAAACTATTGGTATATTTAATTTTAGTAATTTGGTTGTTATTTTTAGGATTGTTATAATAAATTTTATTTCTGACTTTAATGATGATCTTTAAGATATTGGTCTTATTATACCCAGCGTTAATATCTAATTGAATAATTTTATTTATTTATTCATTTATTGTCTTTAAACTGAAAAGAAGTATAATTAATGGCACAAAAAATATAAGAGTGAAAAAAAAGCTAGTTTAAATTCTATAGAATGAACGGAAGAAGCAATTATGTGGGATGGGATGAAAGAATTTTTATAAACACCGAGTCAAATATTAGAGTTATCCTCATTATGGTGAATACGAAGTCTAGAAAAGCAATAGTACGGTTAATTTCAGATTCTAGCGTAAATTTTATGGAGGGAAATTGGTTATTAAGACTATGTATAAAGTTAAGGAGGGAATTTTTAGAGAAGAGCCAAAAAATAAAAACATCATCGACATAACGTAAATATAAGGTAGGTTTAAGAGTAACTGAAGCAAACACACATTCTTCTAATCAAATTAATAGTAAATCGGCTGGCCGTACGGGTTTCGAAAGTTTATTTATAAATTAAACTGTTAAATAGAAAATGTAAACAGAAAACATATTAGAAGAATAGAAAATAGAATGGAAAATAGAATATACAACCATTAAATATTAAATATAAATTACACAATTATTTTTTTCTTTAACTTTATACGTACAAATTTACTAAATTACTATTTACAGTGTTAATTTGTACAACAATTAAGCAAATTTTATCCTAATTATGTTTATATTTTTTACTTTGTTCGAATTAAAAGAAAAAAAAAAGCAATGAAAAAACAATGTACAGTTAATGCAAAAATGAGTACATTCATTACTGAATGAAATGATATTTTTTTATTACTGTGCTATTTCTTTATTTTCTTAATGTATAAAGGAGAAATAATCAATTAATTAAAAAGTTTTAAAATAATTAGTGTGTCTCACACAACTTTCTCTTACTCTTCATTTCAGTACTGTCAAGGTAGACTGTAGATTAAATCGTAAGATCTAAAAAGTGCGATAATAAAGTTCAAAGTACTTTAAAAATAATCTAAATTAGGTTAATAGTTTTATTGGATATATATTTCTGTGTGTGTGTGTGTGGGGGGGGGGTCTGTAGACACGCTCAACACCCCGTTCAAATATAGTGCCTATATTTACATTAAAAATATATATAAGGCTGTTATAAATTTATGCCATTAATGAAACTTGTCATTTTGATCAAAATTTTCAAGTGGCAAACTAATACAAACTTCAAAACACCAAACTTGTATCGTCTACAGTTATTTTTTATTAAATTACGCTGATAACAAATGCACTCTCCGATGAACCGCTAACAATTGCACTCTCGTATTCAGGACACCTCTAAACGCGATATTACAACAAAAAAAAACAGACTTGAAACTTTAAAAAATACTTTTACAGTATGCGTGGAAAAATTAATTTTCCATGCTGAGCTGCGTTCGTCGACATAGTAAGATGTAGCAAAGTACTTTCATCAATTACATTCAATAAAAAAAGATCGTCAAGTTTCATTTTTTATACACTGAGATAATATATATATATATATATATATGTATATATATATATATATATATATATATATATATATATATATATATGTGTGTATATATATATATATATATATATATATATATATATATATATATATATATATATATATATATATATGTGTATATATATATATATATATATATATATATATATATATATATATATATATATATATATATATATTCCGCCTTCATCTAGAATGAATAAGTGGTCATTTTCTAAATCCGTTAACTAGAAATATAGATTTCCGTGCTGTGCGCATAAGACACGCCAATAAACTGAATAGACGAAATGATCGAGAATTTCTAGTCTACACATTTCTGGATGGTGAAACGATATTCTGAATATTTTGTATTGAAAGAAATTCTCGCTTGATTTTTTAGAATTGGTAATTATCCAAGATTATAGTTGCTGAAACCCGCCTCTTGTATTCGCATTTATTTGCAGATATTTAAAAAAACCTTTGCCCTCGAGAATATAGGCAAACGCTCCAGAATTCTCATAGGAGTTTCTAGAACTAGCTTTCAAAGGAGACTTAAATTTATAAGGATGACATGCAACTATTTTGTCTAGAGCCACAATTTAGATTATAGATGGCAGTTACACAATTTTTTCTCAGTGTAACGTTGTATATTGTCTATAAACTATATGCGCATCACATTGTGTTCTTAAACTTATATGAACCTAACTCTTAGTCTTATATGAACCTAACACAAAATGAAGTATATTTCCAAGTATAGAACCGATATATCTAAATACTTTGGGTAGCCTTGTTATCGAACGATGAATGATTTTCATACCACAGTCTACACGAAACGTGCTTTTATGTATATAAAACAGCCCATAGATATTAATTGTACTTACCAGAAATTTCCCCCTTAGGCGCAATGTATTCAACTACTCTTGGATGGTCCTATACACAAAATCATTTGTTTGACCTCAACGAAATGCTTAGTGTAGCATCACTATATCATACAGATTTGTAATACAGAGGTTGACTTTCTTACTACTATTTATTGATGCGATATGCTGGTAACAGGCACACACAGAGACAGACAGAAACACACATAGATCAACCGCTAAAAATATGATTTTCGGATTCAAGGGACCTTAAAACGTGTAAATATAACAAAAACTCAATTTTTTAAATTTGATTTCAAACGTTCTTTACCATGTATATGGGTAGGAGAAAGTAAAAATTGTTAATTAAATAAATTTCTACTTTTTGCTTTTGTCCAAAAAATTAAAGTTAAAAAATAAAATTTTAAATTACATATTTTGTATCTTTTTTATATATTAAAATTTCATTGCACATTTCATATGTGTTTCATTTTACAGTTGTTCATAAAATTACTTGTATAAAAAAATATTTTTTAAAGAATTAACTCAATTTTTTTTTAGATAAGAAAATATAAAAAATAATATATATATATATATACATATTAGAAGTTGATATAGTACATTTTAAGTATTCATGGTACTTTTATAAAAAAGCATTTCCTGGATATCTGTATTTTCCAAGAAGGATAAACAGCGCATTTTTCTATTGGAAGTGTCTTTTTGTGCTGTTATTTTAGTTTTTATACGCTCATATTTTTCACATATTCAACGAAGACGTACATATGTTAAAGATAAAAATGACAAAAAAGAAAAATTATTATTATTATTTCTTTATTTCTTTTTATTTTTTTAATAGAAAAAATATTTTTAGAACAATTCTCAAAGGAGTATGATTATATATCTGCATTAATAGTCTGTTAATACTTTACAAATTAATGAATTTTCCCTTTCTATGAATTTTAAATTAAATGTAATATTAATAAGCTTTTTTTTTTCTCATAAAAACAAATTGATTTTTTTTTTATTTATGGATTTTTTTTTTTTTTTTTTTTTTTTTTTTTTTAAATGTGAGACAGAAAAGTTAATAACTTGCTTTATTAAAATATGACGTATAACATTTATTTATTTATTTATTTTCACAAGAGATTTTACAGTATAAGAAATTGTAGTTTTTTAAAAATAAATTATTAAACTTCATTTGCTACTTTAAGTAATTTTAAAAATATCAGTTTTCTTTTATTTTATTTTACTATAATTTATTTTATTCTTTGATGATACAGTTGACTGCTGTGAGACAATGCTTTATATATTCTTTAAAATCCTACGCAAAACATTAAAATAAAAAAAATTGAAAAATTATCATAATGGCTTTACTTTTAATGTAAAAACATACAATGAATTATTTTGTATAGCTCTATAAATTGCATAAAAAAAACTAAAGGATACAAAAATATATTTTATTTTTAACTATACAGGAAAGCGTCTCAGAACGACTTGCTTATAACTTCCTTAATGAGGAGGAAACATTAATTTTTTTTTTTCTCTGAGCAGCCATGTACAGATCTAAAATTTTCAAATACGCCACATAATGTTCAAGGAAAAAAACACTGAAAATTCACATTATACAGAACAGACAATTATTATTATGAATCAATTACTATTAACAAATTAATTTTTTACTTTCTCTTACCCATAAGGTACAGAATGTATTGCTTTTGGGTCAAATTTTCGAAAGTGAGTTTTTGTTGTATTTACACGTTTTGAGGTCCCCTGAATACGAAAACCTTATTTTTAGCTGTTGGTCTGTGTGTGTGTCTGTCTGTTACCAGCACATCTCAAAAACAAATAGTAGCAGAGATTCAAAACTTGGTATTCTAAATGTGTATCATATAGGATTGCTACATTAAGATTTTTGTTGAAATGAAGCAAATGGTTCGCGTACAGGGATACTCAAGAGTATTCAAATACATTACGTCTACGGGGGAAATTGCAAGTAAATAGAGTTTAACATCTATAGACTGCACTAAACCAAATGAAATGAATATATATTTTTTATATACATAAAAACATGCGTCATGTAGACTATGCAAGGAAATCATTCACAGTTCATTTACAGGGAAGAAGTAAATTATAGAATTACACAAAAGAAGTAGATTATAATGCGACAATATCTGAAAGTTGATGGAAGTGTATTTCAGGTTGTGCCGTATATTATTACGGTAGGATTATATTTAGGTGCACTATGTGGTTTGTACACATTCTTCAAAATATATACAGGGTTGCAAATATTTAAGCGATGACATTCTTTTTTATTTTTAGCGGAAGTGCTTTAGTATGTATATATTTTACCATGTCCAAGAAATCTGCTCAGGAATGGAAAATAATTCCTCATTGACATATGATAAATGATATATGTTTTTAAGCTAAATATCCATCGCTTGTTCTTTTGTGTATTTATACTTTTTGAGACTTCCTGATTGCCTAAGTCAAGTGTTTAAAGTTTGATCTTTATCTGTGTCTCTTACAGTAAATTAAAAACGAATAATTTCAGGAGATTCAAAAGTTGTATTTTCAAATTAATATAAATTTGTTGCTGGAAAAGTTCAATCAAGACTGGTAAGTTTCAAGGAATGTTGTGTGTGAAAGTTATCTGAATAATTTTAAGTAAACTTTAAATTAAAATAACAGATTTGAATTCTATATAAATATAGGTGCAGTAATGAAACAGGGGTTGAGGGGGATGGTAGCGTCCCTCACATAGAACTAATTACCATATGAAACTCTTCAGAAGCCTAATTTGAATTGCTTTAACATAGGTTTGCATAACAGTACTCGTGATGTTAACTCTTAATTTCCAACTTGTATTTATAGTAATAAATTTCAGGGTAAGAGAAAGTCGTGTGAGTGACACACCAGATTTGTTTCTTTAAGAAAAATATTTTATATATACCATATTGTATCTGAAAAAAAAACAATCAATTAAGCTAGATATACCTTATTCTACAGGAATAATATTTTACGCATCTTAATAATGTATATTAATTTAGTTATTTTGTGCACAGTATTATAAAGTTAAAAAAAATATATTTAAATAAAAACGCGCATAATAAATCGTATTTCATCAAATTGCATACGTAAAAAACTTTATATAAACCAATATTTACACAATTTCAATAGATAACACCAATACATATTGAATTTATTTTTTTTTAATTACTGTCTAATGACTTTCACATGTGAAAATTATAGCGTATCTGAGCATATCATACACTGTAAAAAAGAAAAACAAATATTAATAAAACAAATTGGAAATTCTAACACACTTTGCGGGTAAAATATAATTTTTCGTGTTTCAACGACAAATCCTTTAAATTAAAGATTATACACATTTTTTCCAAGAGAATTTCCCTACAATCTTACAAAAAACTCCCTTTTCATTAATACTATAATAAAAGACAGTAGTTTTAGTAGGTATTAGTGGCTCTTTAAAGAGAATTTCCCGTAATTTCTAGGAATTTTTATTTATTTATTTATTTATTTTACAGTGTGATATTTATTTAAAAATCATATTGTTTATTATTTGCAGTTTCTATTTGTTCCATTTAAAGATTACTGTAGAAACCAGAATATTAATTTCGACTATAGATTTTTTGATAGAAAATCTGTAAGGTATATGTTTTTGAAGCTAATATCCTAATTAGCCAGCCATTCCAATCCAACAACAGATAGGCTCATATTAGAAAAACTGTATTAAAAAAAATGAAGAAAATTACTTTTATATAAATCAAAAGTTATAGCTAGTTAGATAGCAATCGTATTTTAACGTAGGTAAAAGCTTTATGCGTTTAACCAAAGAACCAGGGTTCAATATTTAGTTTTTGCAAATTCGACTCTTAAATTAATTTATTCTGTTTTAGCATAAAGTCTGGAACAAAATATGTATTTTCCGTGAAATTTGTTTTCATCGATGCAATCATTAATAAAATGAATTTTTAGATTTTTTTTAAAATTAAATTGAAATTTCTGCAAATATTCATAAACAAAAAACTATTATTTCAGAATACAGATATTTATTCTGAATTATATGCATAATATATATAAATAAACAATTAAATAACGGATAAGAAAATTTAGTAAAATGCTGTTGTTAGTTTAAGTCTCTAGTCGAAAGAAACACACTTAAACCTAAATCTACCCTATAAAAATATCTTCTACGCACTTTTAGACTTACCAAGTTAATCGTTAGTTGTGCTGAAAGATAAAAAAGAAAAATCACTTTCTTATTCCATTCTTTAAACTGATATTTTATTGTGTTTTATTCGTCAGCGATAAAAGATGAGTTTATCAACCTAGTTGGAATAACTCCAAGATAAAACTGAAGCATCTTTTTCCTCAAACATGCTATGAATCATAAAAATGATATTTCTTTTCAATAATATATGTTAAATGTACCTGATTGAGTAGGAAAATATATATTTTCGAATCTCAAAAATAAGATCAATTTGAATTATTAAAAAAAAAAAAATGAAATGGAATATAAAAAGATAATAACATGTAATAATTTATAAAAAGTGTCTAGTATCTATTAATGAAAGATTTTTTTTCCCGATAGTTTTGAGAATTACGATCCAAAATTTATTATTACGGAATATTCTAAACACATAGTAGACTATAAATAATTCCTTTTTTTATCATAGTGTTGATTAATACGATAAATATAAATTATATTTTATTCTGTTAACTAATGATTGATTAAAATACGTTAATTGCGGATTATTTTAGTAGAATACTGAGAAGTTTTAAACAAAAATTTAAGCATTTTGGTATGTACCAGTACTGTAAAGTGTCGTTTACCCCATTTAAAAATGAGGATTCTAAATATGGTTATTATAGATTGCTTTAAACCTATATGAGTAGGCAGTTTAGATGTAGCATTTACTAATACTAAAAATGGTTTTTTGTCCTACTTTTTTATTAATGAAAATTTCAAATCCGATTATTACAGATTTTTATAAATACTTAATGACAAGTCCAAACGGCAGCAAAATTATTGAAGCACTAGAAATAATTTCTATTTACAAGATAGGCACCTAACACTGCTTTGTTAAATAAATATTTGTCGAAATGATCAATCTTATACTGCTTATAAAAAAGTAAGTTGATGATCAAATAGTAATCAAACTAAAAATATATTTGAAAAGTGTGGATGTGTGCTTCAATGCTTTTGCTGACGACTGTAGACGATAAAAATTATTAGATAAAAGATGGTTTTAGCTTTAGTATTTACTTATATAAGAAATTATCTTTCACTTTACTTATCAATGATTGTGTAAAAGGTAATAATGAACGAATATTCTAGACTTAAAATGACTATTACAATTCTTTAAATAAAATTCGGTTTAGCATTTGTATTTTTAAATGCCCTAAACTCAATTTTACCTTGAGTTCATCTTCAAAATATTTTGATGCATGTAGTATTTGGTTCTTTAGTAGTACTTTTAATAAATAAATCTGTTTTAGAAATTTTCAATAAACTCCTTTGAAATATTCTTCCTTCAGAATTTTTATTTATTTAGTAGCAACTATTAATATAATGCATTAGAATGTTGTGGCCGCCACATGACTTTCTTCTATATTTTCCTATGCAAATTCACTCAGTAAAAATAATTTATTAAAACCAATATTTAATAAAATTATCTTTCATGATAATGCCGTACGATTTCCATATTAGAGAAGTAGTATAACACTAAGTATCAAAAAAAAAAGGTCATTTTATTCTCAATATTACATTAATATATATATATATATATATATATATATATATATATATTGGTTAAAAATGATAAAAAAAAAAAAAAAAAAAGAAGAAGGATAACTTTATTTTAAATTATCGCAGATCGATGGTACAACCGTTCATTTTAATGGTACTGGCGAGCTCTTTTGAAAGATACCCACCATGAAAATTTATTCCCCTCCGAGGGGGGACTTTCCCCCAGTGGGTGGGGAGATGATGCTCCTACATATACATTTTTTTTTTCCCAGTTGATTATCTCTAATATAAATAATTATTGTAAATTTCATAATGATTATTAAAAATTAATTCTATTTTTCCACATTTATACAAAATTTTGTCCTATACCACCATGTTAACAATTTAGAAGAAGCGTGATGGCAACGCTACCAGTAAGATTATTCAATGAAATATGTATGTTAAATAATAATGTATTTGAAAGCGATAAAAAATCTAAGAAATTTATAAACATAAAATAATACCATCTGCATTAATGCAAGATTTTTTAAATCCTTGTAAATTAGTTTACATGAATAACTCATAAGCAGGACTTCATAAAACTATTCAGAAGATCAATTTTATTTATGTACTAATTAATTAGAATGATATTTTAATTATATTATATGTTTACCATTACCTTATAATGAAGGCAGTAGATATGTTTCAATGAAATGAGAAAAAAACTTAGTATTTCGAAAGACTTATGGAGTATAATTTTTTTCAATTACAATTATTTTTAACACTTTCCAACATGGTTGAAAAGTGTTAATGACATCGGATTGTCTGTCTGTACGTCTATCTATCTGTTTCCCTGTCTCATTGTCTGTCTGCGCTTTAACTAATAATCATGGAATTTCTTGAAACTGATATACGTTATTTAAGTTCACTATTGGATGTTCCCTGTTGGAAATGAAGTGAATACCTCTACTTGTTTATGTACAGGAACACACGAAAGTATTCTAAAACATTGTGTTCTATGAGAAGTATTTCTATAAACCATATTTTAATACCTTTATTTTACTCATATCTTAATGAAATTGAAATATATTATTCATATGCACAAAAGGAGGTTTTCTATAGAATATAATATGATTAGCAATAATATTTACAGGGCCACACAAAAGTGTACTCTTACATTAACGGTAATTAGTTAAAATTTGCAGAAATTGCACTTTCGTTTACATTAAATGTTTTTAACAAATTTTAATTGTGAATATGAATTGAATTTGTCTATATCTCCGTCCGAAAGTCCATATGTCTATCTGTCTTTCAGCTAGCCTCCAGCGTCCGTAAAAAATTTCAATATATGTATATATTAATTAATATTTGTTATTGGAGTTTACTATAGATTTTACCTATTTAAAATGGCTTCATTGTGTCTTGTGCAACTGGTTTGTGTACAGGAACACCCAAAACAATAACAATGCATTACGTTTTAAGAGAAACATTGTTATAAATTACACTTAAATAATTTTCTGTTGCAAAAATCATAATGAAATTGACATTTATTGTGAATATGCTAAAATATTGTGTGGAATATTATTTTGACCTTCAGATTTGCAGGGCTGCACTAAAATATTCATATACATTAAGGGCTGAATTTCTGTTTGAATTAAGCATTTTTAATACTTTCCAATAATGCTTAAGAATTCTATTAGTCAATTTTTATGCCGTTCTGTCATTCTGTCTCTCCTCTATGTGGTAACGTAAGCAAAGAAAGTTATATGATGCAACAAACATACACAGTTGGAAATTGTTAAGAATCGATGCGTGTCGCATGTTTGTTTTTCTTGTTTGCTTTTGCTTCATCTTAATTATATTTTTTCAGTTAAAATTATGCTTAGGGCATAAAATATATTTAAATAAAATTTCAAAATTCAGTTGTCTTATATTTATGGAGCATAATTTTCAATTTGAATCTTTTATCTGAATAGTTTCATTTTAATTATAAAATATGCTTTACTATTGAAAATACAGTAAATGTATTCGATTATATAAATAAAATTTCATAGAAAAATGTGTCTTGTAACTTTTAATGTCTTGTAACTATATAATATAAAATTTTGATATAGGATCATTTTTATTACATTTCATATACATAGGAAGAACGTTTTTTTTTAATTCAAATTTTCAACTGATGTATATGTTTTCAAATGTGCCACAGGATGATAATCCCGAGAAACGGGATAATCAACGGGATTTTCAACTATTTTCCCCTACATACCGAAATTTCCGTAAGCCTTAAAAAAAAAAGTTTCTCAAAAACCAAAATATGTTTAAAAAATATTTTATGTGATTTTTGTTTTTTTTAAACCCAGCTTTAGTATTATTTATATTATTATCATCATCAATTTTAGCCTTTATCAATACACTGCAAAATGAAGGCCTCTTGTAGTTGTTTCCAATTTTCCCTGTTTTCTACAATTCTTCCCCATTCTGCTCCCCCAAATTTCACAATTTCATCTCTTTAACTGCACTGAGTATCTATATAGAAAGAAGGAAATTATCTTTTTCTAAAGATTTCATTTGCAAAGAATTTGCCTATGAATATTAAACAGTGCTTAATTGTTATTAAGTTGTTCTACAAAATTCGATCATTGTTCGTGTATATAATTTATATTAGAAAATTAAAATAGCAGAAGAAAAGATAAATAAATGTATAAATAAACCAAAACATTTGTAGCACTGAATGATTTAAAGTATGATTCCCGTTAAAACTGTTTGAAATTCAAATCACGTGTTGAGCAATACCCACAATATATTTATTTCATGCTTACGGCAATCTTTGAATACATGCTCTTAACAACGTACTTTAGAAATATACCAGCTGAGTTCATAGCTTTTATATTCACTCTATTCACACAAAGCTTTGAGAACTTAAAAAAACTTAATATTTTTATGCACATACTGGAGGATTCATAGGTCTTTTGAGCCTTTTAAAAGACATTCATTTACTTTAAAACATAAAAAGTAGAAAAAACTCTAAAGAAAAGCCAAACTTTATGATATAAAATACAGTATATTTAAAGCGTTTCCTATCAGTTCAAATAATCTAATTTATGTATTACAATTTTTTGCTATTTGATGTATTTTATTTGTTTAATTTTATTTATTTATTTATTTAATTTAATTTTTATTTATTTAATTTTATTTATTTAATTTTAATTTAATTTAATTTAATTTTAATTTTAATTTTAATTTATTTATTTATTTTGCCTTTATGTTTATAATTTATTTTCCTTAATGTTTATATATTTTTAGAATTAACTCGATATACATGTTTGATGGATTGATGACTGATTAAGTTTTTGATAATTTTTTTTCTTTTATTAGGTGTTTTGAAACATTCAAAAATACATTTTTGTCTTTTCATATGAAAAAATTAAACAAGTTTCTATTTTTAAATATTTTTAGTCACTTCCGAGAATTTGTTTTCATTTTATTAAAATATACATAAATCAAAAATATATCTAAATTTTGAAAGTAAGTTCACTGCTTATTTACAAGAAAATTGAGTGAAAGTGCCGTAATTTCGTCCCCTTCCCTAATTTCATCTTCTTTTACTTCTCTACTTACCACTGAGTGACGCCACGTGTCTCCCAAGGCTGACCAAAGAGGCATGTATAGTATAGTGAGTCAGTAATGAAAGTTTCATTGACCAAGACTCTGTGACCACGATATATACATCTGTTATATATGTTGGATTTCCTGTTTTTAGAAGTGATGAGTTCTTACTATGTCTTTAGTAGAATGTTATTTAGTGTAATGCAAGTCATTCTTTCCCATACATTGCACGTATTCTATGTTGGTAATAGTAGCGTACAGTGAGTCTACGGATGTTCAGTTTATTTTACGAGAAGGGAACCTTTGCCATATTGGGATGTAGCAGGATCCCAATTTCGTCCCGCTTGAAGTTCTTAATTTCGTTTTCCATTTCCCCATCCCCATAGGCAATAATATCATAGTAACTGATCAACCATCATCAAGTGGCCATGTTCAGCAAACCTTTGCTGCCACCAACCCTAAAGACATCAGGAAAGTTCCAATGATCACATCATCAGCCTCTTAAAAAGAGAATCAGCAACATATATATGTTACTATTGTTTGAATCCCTAATATTTCTTTCAGTCATTCATCAATTGATTCCTACAAGTCTTTTTACCTTTATTCATTTTCAAATAAAGTTTAATTCATAAATAAAGTCTTGTTTTATTTGATTTTTTAAGAGGGTAAAATTGGGACGACGTTTGAATTTTGCCAAATGTTCTTAATTTTCGAAACACAGTTTTTTGTCTTGGTAAAAATATTTTTGTTGTTAATTCGGCAATTTTTAGAAGTTACTGGATAGATGATAAATATAGCATCCAAATTTGGTAGGTTTCAATGGGGAAATTATAGCTTCCAAGCCCTTCAAGTTGACAGGGGACGAAATTAAGGCACTATACCTCACTTTAAAATTATAAGTAAACAATTAATTTATTCATTAACAAAAATGATTGATTTGCTTTTAAAGATTTAGTACGTAGACACAAATGCACATTTACGAATATTATATGAAAATATAAACATCATCGAAGGGTAATATCCAAAAATATACACATTTTCTACACTAATAACGAATTTAATAACGAAAAGAACATGTGAATATTAGTATATTTTTAAATCATTTATTGTTTAAATTCACATTCATGATTTTTTATTTATTTAATAGTTACTTACGTATAATAAACAGTTATAAAACAGCTTTTTATATGTTACATATTAATAGTTATTTAATTAAAAATTTCTTTATATTCCATGTATAATGGCTTTTTATATTCAATGTTCAATCTACAATCAGTTTTCAAAGAATGAAAAAAAAAATATGCGTGAATAATATTTTCTTAATTACTATAATTTTTTATATTCGTTAAAAATAGAAATAGTAAATTACAGATTTAATACCCTTACACATTTTAATTGTGCACAAATAAATTGGAAAAATACAATTAAATAACGTGTAGACAAATTTTAATATTTGCAGTTATGTATAAATTTTATCATAATTAAATTGCATTTTATACCTTTTTTTCCTAATTTAGCATGATTTTTTTAAATCCAACTTGTTTAACTGACTGCAGCATTAAAATTATTGCTTAAATGATATTTTAATACTTATAATATCTTTTGTTTAATTTTAAAAAGTGTAAAAAACATTCAACGTGTATTAAATATTATTACATAAAATACTTATAAAATAAAATATCTTAAAATACCCAATTAGTTTGATAATATCTATTATTGATTTTAAATACTTACAATTTCATATAGCTTTTATTGCTATTAAGAACCATCAATGAATATCCACTCATTTCCATTAACAGTTAAATTAAGATAAAGAAAACATGTATATTTCAGACCGCATATTTTTCCCATAATGACACTATTTAAAATATAGTTGTGGATATTATCCAGTTATTTGCAATAACTACTTAAACTGATGACCGGCATTAACTAACAATACAAAGCCATTAGTGAAAATATTTAAGGAAATATTAAATTTCGTCTATAAGATCAGAACTCGTAAATTTCAGAAATTGAATTATCAACCCGAAACGTTTTTCATTTATTATGTAGGAATAGATAATTGTATACAATAAAGTAAAATATTAGAGTGATATTTAAAAGTTTCTTATTTTTCATATAAAAAGGGGGATTTAAATTAATTAACTTTTAGAAAAAGCTATTTCTTAATACGAATTGTAACATTTTTATTTATATAAAAAGTTAATGAATATCAATACATATCCAAAATGTGTATTACATTGGATCATTTGGAAACGATATTCATTTTTTAAAACAAAAATATTTAAGAAAATAAAATACTTTTGAGGTTTCAAGTTCCATTAAGAAAACGGATAATCGCAAGAAGTACTTTCTTATAAACATAATAATATATACTAATTTCTTTATTAAATAATATTAGCAATTTGTAACATTTTATTAATTTATTGAGTCATTCGATATATAGTAAAAAATATAAAATAAAAATAAAATAAAGAATTAAATGAAAGAGAAAGAAAAATATATCACTCACACACTTGACATTTCTTATCTTCAGCTGTATAAAAATATATATATAACATAAAAATTTAATTAAACTAGTATTGCGCAATGGTCGAAACTCAGCCAAATTTTTTGAATTAGCTTTAAAAAAATAAATACAAAAATTCAACAATTTTCTGTAAGAAATGTTTGTAGTAATCCATCTATGCTTGAAAAAAAAGAAGAAAAAAAAATCACTTTTAACATGTTTATTTACATGACGATGCGTACCCCTAAGAACTTTCATATCTATTTTATTCTCAATGCGAACGATTACGTTCTTATACGCATTCAACAGCAATATATATATATATATATATATATATATATATATATATATATATATATATATATATATTTCGAAGAAAATGTCAACTGTTTCAAAAAGTTAAAATTATGCTCTCGTCATTTGCAAAGCGATAAATAATAAAAGAACATTAGCATACAGCAAATAGAACCTAACCTATGTGGCGTTATGTTTGAGGTTATAAGAAAAAAATCCAGAAAATATTAACAACTTACTTCTATAGGAATTTTACATACAAATGTATACGTTTGTAAAATGAAAAAATGTATAAAAGTAAAGGTGTTTTGTATGCCTGTTTGATATCATATAAGTATATGTTTTCTCCAATCTACATTAATCATAATAAGTACAAAACTTTGAATAAACACCATAAAATGCAAGAATAAATTACACCGTAAATCAATGCGAGCTATTGCATTTTGTGAGGTTTATTTTGTGAAGTTTTGTACATATTACTTTTAAAAGCCAGTTTGGTGGCGTTTTTTTAAATAATGTTTGTTACACATTAATTATACCTTTCAAACGACTATAATTTTAAGCCTCATATTAAAAATAGACTTAAATCATGCGAGAAATTTTATGTTTGCATTTTAATAACAGTCGTTTCTAAAAATTGATGGTGGTAGACTTGAAGTGCAGGGTTTGATCCCAGATCACGCCTGACTACCTAGCCGTTCAGAATTTTCATTGGTTTCTTCGGAAACTTAAGTAAATACGGGCTATTACCCCTTTGAAAGATTCTTCCCCTCAAACCAAGGACCGTAGAGAAGTCATTCGGCCTTAATAGGAGTGCCTCCTAAGAAAAAAGATAAATAGAATGAAAGGAATTTGCAAAAGTATACTTACGTAAAGAGAAAAAATGCGTAAAAATGAGGGTATTTTTGAATACATTCTTAACTTTATAAGAGAATATTTTTTCCTTTAAACTCATATTAATCATGCCTTTCGAATACACACACACACACATATATATATGCATATATATATATAATGTACGATATTATATATACAACAACGTGCGATATCAACGAGAAAAATGTGCTATATTATATATATATATGTATATATATATATATGTATATGTATATATTATATGTAGGCTTGCACGTATGTATGTATTAAGTGTAAACATCTGTAAATACTATTTTTAGAAAATACATTGTACCCTTGAGTGCGTACAGAGGAAAACTCACACATTACAATGCTAGAAATTTCCATTTAAAATTTTATTTTCTTAAATTATTTTTATTCATTAAAATAACTGCTTTTCTTAAATTTTTGTATTAATGCCTATTACATTATTTATAAATACGTTGAAATTCCGATAATACAATATAATGAGGTTGCAAGAGAAATGCTTAAGTATAAATTGATTTTTAACCAAATTTGTCGGTCAAAGTAAAGCATTAAAAAATAATTAAAGATAAATAAATTTTATTTATAAGGAAGATTTATATAAATCAGTAGTGTAATTTTAGTAATTTTCAACAGAATCATAAAAACTCCTTTTTAAGGATAGACATTTTTTTATTGTTATAGTCTATCAAACTATAAGGTCTATAAACCTTTAGCGATCCAATATCATATAGAATTTTTTGCATGCAAAAGATATTTCAGTAAAACATTTTAAATTGGCAATTTAAACTAATGACGTAACTAAAAAAATATATATTTTAACTGGTTTAGCATCATTATTTCTTTTACATTCTTTTCATTAAAAACTGATAGAATAAAGAAACCAAATATTTTATTAAGCTTTTAAAATTTGAGCTTGACGCATGAAATTTAAAACGACGTTTTAAAAATTATTTTTTTATATAAAGTGGCACCAATCAAATATATTAATTGAAGAGCACTTATATTAATCTTTCGCGGGTTCAATTATCATTTAAGATGAAGCTTCAAACACATATATGTTACTATAATTATGTATCATTTCCATAGAATTTGCGATACATTCCGCAGAAAGCTGGCTTTAAATAATCGTAAAATGATGATAATAATAATAAATCTGCTTAGTAAAATTTGTCGGTTTTGCTGAGTTCAATAAGTAAATTAATCTGAGTATGAAAAAACCTAATAAATGCCCTCTATAAAGAAGATTTTCATTTAAAAAAGGGTTTTTTTTATTTTATTAAAATAACTAAATAAATAAAAAATAAACTTTTTCTTATTTCTGTTTAGTCAAGCTTCATATAAAGTAATACAAATTTAAGTAAGTTAAATTGAAACAAAATACAACATTTTGCTATCATTATGATTTGATAATGAATATGTATATGTCTGAAATGCTAGTATTTGAACACTGATCAATGGAAAATTCATATCAAAGCTATTTCAAAAGAAAAATATGTCTTTCAATCATGAAAGAAAAAAAAAACAATAGACGCAATAAGATTCAATACAAACTGATTACACATAAAATCTTTTTGTAAAAAAATAGAACCGACTCCAAAAAGGAACTACTATTCAAACAACTAAAAATGAAAGAAAATTGGCAGAAAATGGAACTGTAGATTGCGCCTAAAAGTATAAAATAATTTCCTTCGCCAAACAACCTATAACACTACAATTAATCATAACTTTTGAAGTCGGCGCAAAATTAAATGAAATTTAATTAGTTTTTAAAGGTATGTCTTTAGATCGGTAGCAACAAATGCTGTTCTCTCGAATGATCCATTTTCATGTTTCCTTTATTATTTTATCACTGTATACAATTGGTCTATTAGTAGCATCTACATAGAACAGTGAAGATTCTTCACTTTGCGGTATTTATGTTTCTACGAAGTTAGATCATCCTTGATGGCTTTTGAATTTGGCGATAAAAACGTAAGGCAAAAATATACACGCAAGATGTATATTTTCATAATATATATTGTACGATATGTTGTTTCATATTCTTGATTACTCTCCTGATATACCTTATTAAAATAATCATGATATCCCAAAGAAATTAAATATTTTTGCCAGATAATTTTGCGGTTTTTCGTTCACCAAGAACGTCAGATACCAGCATCTTCACCAACTTTTGCTGCTTACGAAATCTTATTTGTTTTCTTGAATCAAAGTAGTTTTCGGCTGCGTTTTGCAGGTAACAATGGGAAACGTCTATTTTGAATAGGATTTGATTTTTGTATTGAATAAATTATCTGGGAAACATATTTAATTTCTTTGGGATATCATGATTGTTTTGATAAGGTATATTAAGAGAGTAATCAAGAATATGAAACAATACTTCGTACAATATGTATTATGAAAATATACAACTTGCGTGTATATTTTTGCATTACGTTTGGATCGCCAAATCCAAAATCCACAAGGATGATAGTTATCAAAGTTATACCAAATTTGCAAAGGAAACTCTAACTTCGTAGAAACATAAATACCGCATTGTGAAGAATGTTCACTGTTCTATGTAGATGCTACTAATGGACCAATTGTATACAGTGATAAAATAATAAAGGAAACATGAAAATGGATCATTCGAGACAACAGCATTTGTTGCAACCGATCTAAAAATAAACCTTTAAAAACTAAGTTAATTTTATTTAATTTTGCGCCGACTTCAAAAGTTATGATTAATTGTAGTGTTATAGGTTGTTTGGCGAAGGAAATTATTTTATACTTTTAGGCGCAATCTACAGTTCCATTTTCTGCCAATTTTCTTTCATTTTTAGTTGTTTGAATAGTAGTTCCTTTTTGGAGTCGGTTCTATTTTTTTACAAAAAGATTTTATTTTTCTCTTTTCAGTGAAAACTTATTTATATAGCAGAGCATCAGAAGACGTTCGACGGAAGATTCACAAATCACAACTGCCAAGAAAAGTGACATTACTCAAAAAATGGTTTATGTCACTGAAAAATACATGAAATGCACCCAATGTGGACAAAAAAGTTACATCTCCATCTAGAAAGTTATCCACTCGAGAGACAATTGTGCCAGTTTTATTCTAGTCAAGTTATTTTTAAGTTGATTTTTCTCAAATGCTGCATTTTTAAGTTGTGTCACTTTTCTTGCCTTTATCGGATATGACCAAAAAACTATCTATTGAACGAACATACGTTAAATTAAAAAGTCTTTAGAAATGTAAAGAAAGGATACGCTGTATTCGTAACCGAAAATTCTGTTAGGCATATATATTAAACTTTACAGTGAATACGTGTCGGTTTAAAAAGCCTAATCGATGTGACCGCTTACAATAACCATACTTTGAATTTTATATACCATAAATGTCACCCGCTACGCTACAACATATGCAGTGTTTTTCAAGTGTGCACAAAATAGAAAATTGTGAACAAACAAATGCACGTTTTAAACGTTCTGTTTTTAGCATTAATGTCTAAACTATCTTTGCGTACTACATCGATGATGCTCTGCAATTTTATAATTCACTTTTTTCCCCTGTCTTGAAACGTTTCCGAGATAGGATTGCTAACTCCACTCTTTTCCACCAGGTGGCGCTTTAGGCGGTTGAATCGCGTAGCACATGTCAACTTTACTGTACCTACATACCACTTTTATGACTATAGCTGCAGCTGTTCAGCAGTTAAAAGAGTCGGGACTGACTTTTTTGGGCACCCTGTATTTTCTTTTGATCGTAAAGATCTTACAATGACACCTATTTCAGACCAAGACCTTTACAATAAAACAAAAAGTATCAAAATCGGATCATCCGTTCCGAAGTTATGAACTAACGAACAAAAACAAGAACAAAAAAACATACGCTTTGAATTGAGAACCTCCTCCCTTTTGAAGTCTTGTTAATTAGAGCATTTCTTACGAAGTTATAAGCTTGCAAACACCAACAACAACACATAGCAAGAATTAAAAACACCCTCCTTTCTGAAGTTGGTTGAAAACGACTTTGCGCTAATCGATGTGACCGCTTACAGTAACAGTACTTTGAACCACAGAGTATATGTATCATCCGCTACGCTGTAAAGCGTGCAACGTACAGTCGGCTGCAAAATTATTCGAGCACTAGCAATAATCCTTGCCAAAAAAAAGTACACTTAATGCAGTTTTGTTCAATAAATCCTTATCGAGTCATGTTCTTAATCAGTCTAAGAACATGATTCGACAAGGATTTACTTAGCAAAACAGTCTTAAGTGTACTTTTTAAATATAGGAATTATTGGCTAGTGCTCGAATAATTTTGCAGCCGACTGTAGTTCAAGTGTGCACAGTGTAGGAAATTGCGAACAAACAACTGCACGTTGTAACGTATTCGTGAGATGCGGTAGCGTAAAATGGAGAATATTACAGCCTTAAAATACAATTATTTATTTTCAAATACAATTAATCGTAATTTTGAGTAAATATGGGTTCAACAGTGAAAAAGGTGATGGAGTCCATAAAAATTGTGAGAGTTCTAAACTAGTCTGCCTTTACAAGGCAAAGTTTTTGATATCGAAGAAAAATAGCTTCGAGCCTCAGCTCGTACACTCAACTTAATTCCTCTCTGTCTTCTCTCTCTTCTCAGGAAGACTTGGTTTTTGGAGGGGGGTGAAAATTGTCCTTTAAATCTCCAATAGTCTTTAAGAAGGCGGTGATCCGTTGATCTCTCATTTGCTAACTGCAGGCGCCAGGATGGTGAAATTCGTCCCATGCAGAACATTTCTCCAGGCATTGTAACACATGTCAAGGCGTTTACGGGGCGGCTAGCCTTTTGTTAAATAATGTCAAAATCATAGACTTTCAGTCTACTCTGTTTGTTCGAAACATCACAACGGTTTAAGCGTTCTATTTTTAGCATTAATGTCTAAAAACCGTCTTTTCGTAGTAAATCGATGATACTCTACAACTTCGTAATTAACTTTTCTCCCATCTTGAACCGTTTTTGAGATAGGAGCGTTAATGCTGCTGTTTTTCACCAGATGGCGCTTTATTTTCTTTAGACTGTAAAGCTGTTATAATGGGACCTACTTCAGACCAAGATCTCTACAACAAAGCAAAAGTATCAAGTAACCATATTTTGAACTACATAGCGTATGTCTCACCAGCTACGCTACAACGTGAGCAATGTAGCTCAAGTGTGTATAGTGTAAAAAATTGCGAACAAAAAAAGGCACGTTTTTAGCCTTGTACTTTTAGCATCAATGTCAAAACTATCTTTTCGTACTAAATCGATGATGCTCTGCAATTTTATAATTCACTTTTTTCCCCTGTCTTGAACCGTTTCCGAGATAGAAACGCTAGCATGAATGTCTAAATTATCTTTTTGTACTACATCGATGATAATCTTCAACTTTCTAATTCACCTTTTTTCTCTAGAGCCGTTTTCGAGATAGGAACACTAACTCCACTATTTTCCACCAGGTGGCGCAGCAAGCGGTTTAACCTTGTACTGCAGGGCCACTTTACCATACTTACATACCATTTTTATCACTATAGCTGCAGCCGTTTAGCAGTTAAGAGAGTTGGGACTGATTTTTTTGGGCACCCTGTATTTTCTTTAGATCGTAAAGATATTACAATGGGACCTATTGCAGACCAAGACCTTTTCAACAAAACAAAAAGTATCAAAATCGGAGCATCCGTTCAGAAGTTATGAGCTAACAAACATAAAAAAAACATACGGTTTGAATTGAGAACCTTCCTTCTTTTTTTGAAGTCGGTTAAAAATAATACGGAGGAATGAAATGACAGTAACGAATCTCTCTCTTTAATTATTTTAAAAAATGATTGCAAAGCTCTCTTTGTCGGCATTTGCCCACTTATATGAGGTTTAAATTATTGCAATTCATTACGAAACAAATATCCAGAATTTCTTCAGGAAATGAAAAATATTTTATGACTGAATGATTTTGAAGGAGATTTTATCTCTAAGTTTCATGACAAGAATTTAGAATACGACTATAAATAAGTACCACGTGAAATACCATTAAATAATGACAAAACAGCTTTCTCATCTAATATATATCTCATATATAAAATTAGAATTATTTTAGTTATTCTGATACAAGTATTTGCCTGATATCCAAAGCGCTTAAGTTTCCTCGACAATGTATACCAGCTTCATAAAGTTATGTTCAGTATTAGAGATATTTTGCTGTGCTTCGCTTTATTTGTTGGAGAACACTTTTAGAATGGACTCTACAAGGGCAGAAAAACCTTCGCCACCTGCACCAAGTGCCAAAATCATCAGGCTTCTCCTGAGCACCTTTTGGAATGCATGGGACTCTCTAAGGAGGATCTTTTTACCAATCCTCTTCTGGTCTTTGACTTCCTAACAGTCAACGAACTCGTGAATCTTGTCTGACTCCGTCAGACAAGGAGGATAAGCAACAACAACAACAACAGAATGGACTCTTCCCAGTGCCGTCTGCTCAATCATGTGATAGACGAAAACGAAGAATCGAATTCAATTAAATATTGTTCTTAAGAACAAAAGTGTTAATATTTAATAAAAAATTAAATAAAAGTAATATTGTGCATTTGTAAACAGTAGAATAGTTGTATTTGTAAATTTAATAATTTTTTGAAAACACGTTATGTGTTTATTTATTTTGAACTGTAAGAATCGATTTTTGCATGTTCTAGTGTAACTGTTACATTAACCGATCCAGCAATAAATAATAGCTTCTTCTTGTTGAATGTTCTTGGATTATATTTTGAAATTTTAAAAAGTTTTCATTTAATTTAATTGCATAAAGGGGTTACAACAAGTTAAGTAACTTACTTACTGGCCTAAATCGATCTCCGCCGTACGATGTTGCACTGTCAATGATCAAGTACCAAGAATCAGAGTATTTAACATGTTCTTCATGAACATCAATAACAAATATAAACTAAATGATGATTGTAAATGTAAACAAGGAACAAAAATGAATAATGATATAAACTGGATTAAAAATGATGATATATAAAATAAATAACACAGATCATAACACTATCAATATCATTGCCCTGCATGGATACCAGCAGTGCTTAAAATCACCTTTTATTGTACTGTAACGATTAGTTAAGCTGAATAAAGTGCTTTCATCGATTAAAACCTGCCTCTATTCTTTTACGAAACTACTTTCTTCATACAAGAAAGTCGACATTATTAAAACAACATTTAAAGGGTGTTCAAACGAATGTTTTCTTTTATCGGAATATACATATATGTATTTTTTTATTTCCAGCAAAATATATTTTGAAAGATTATTTTTTGATTTAACAGTATATAATTTAAAAGAGATATCTTACACATTTGCAATATTTTTAACACTGATTTCCCATTATGTAAGTATTTTCATAGGATATAAAAACTCTACCTTTTGTGACATTAAGTCATTTGTTGCTTTACAGTAACTGTTCATAAAAGATCCCGTTGTAAATTTAAAATAAATACTTGCGTACAAAATTGTTAGAAACCCCATTAAGAATAGTTGGATATTTCTTTATTTTTATTCTTTAAAGAATTTAAATTTTATAATTAATTTTATCACAACGAAAGATTATTATTTTTAATACTTAAAGCACATGACTTTATTTGGCATAAACTGCTTACGAACTTTTAAAGAAGAAAATGGAGATTATTATGTTAAATAACTGTTTAGCTGTAAATACTCTGATGGAAAAAAAAAATCCCAACACCAGGAAGGAGCTGTGCTAGATAAACGAAATTTGGTAGGCGTGTTTATACATCTAAAAGATGACGTCGATTCAAATTTCGAGCTACGCGCATAAGTGTGGCGTTAGTAGCGACACTATGAACATGCAAATGAGGTTTGCTTTAAATAAGCGCTGTAAGGTTCGTGATCGTTATTTACAGTTGAGATTTGACGTAGTGGGTTAATGTTAGTCAAGGATGCCTCTAAGAAGACGAACAAGCCATTATCAACAGCTCACTGAGTTTGAACGAGGTCGTGTAGTAAGGCTACGAGAAGGTGGGATTTCTTTCCGCGATATTGCAGAAAGACTTGGCAGGAATGTATCCACTGTGCATGAGTGTTGGCAGCAGTGGTCAAGGGAAGGTACTGCCTCAAGAAGACCGGGTTCCGGGCGGCCATGTGGCACTACTGAGAGGGAAGACCGCCGTATTCGGCGTATGGCTGTGGCTAATCGTACTGCGTCTGCAGCTGAAATTCGAGCTGCAGTTGGCACCACAGTAACACAACGAACTGTTACAAATCGGTTACTTCAAGGACAGCTCCGAGCCAGACGCCCTGTAGCGTGCATTCCACTGACTCCAAACCACTGCCGTTTGCGACGTGAGTGGTGTCAAGCTAGAGCTCATTTGAGGACGGAGTGGAGATCTGTTGTGTTTTCTGATGAAAGCCGGTTCTGCCTTGGTCGCAGTGATAGCCGTGTGTTGGTTAGAAGGAGGCCAGGTGAACGCCTGCTAGCGACCTGTCTGCGGCCTAGACACACAGAGCCTACTCCTGGAGTTATGGTTTGGGGAGCAATTTCGTATGACAGCAGGAACACTCTCGTGGTTATCCCACGCACCCTGACTGCAAATTTGTACGTCAGTCTAGAGATACAACCTGTTGTGCTGCCATTCATGAACAGCATTCAAGGGGGTGTTTTCCAACAGGATAACGCTCGCCCTCATACCTCTGTTTTAACCCAACATGCTCTACAGAGTGTCGACATGTTGCCTTGGCCTGCTAGATCACCAGATCTTTCTCCAATCGAGCACGTATGGGACATCATTGGACGACAACTCCAGCGTCATCCACAACCAGCATTAACCGTCCCTGCATTGACCGCCCAAGTGCAACAGGCATAGAACTCCATCCCACAAACTGATATCCGTCACCTTTACGACACAATGCATGCACGTTTGCATGCTTGCATTCAAAATTCTGGCGGTTACACCGGTTACTAATGTACCAACATTTCACATTTGAAATGGCTCTTCTCGCCAATGGCTGTACCTGTGATCTTGAAACTTTAATCAATTAAATATGTTACCTAGACAAATGTATTGCTGAAATTTCATTACTGTACAATAATTTTTTCTTGGTGTTGGGATTTTTTTTCCATCAGTGTATAATTATATTAAATATTATATAATTTTTAGTACTTCTTATATTTTATGATGTTTATTCAAACTTTTCAATTGATTGCGTATAAAAATTTTTTTAGATAAATTTAATTAAATTTTAAAGTAAATTTATATATTAATTAAACAATCTTTCATTATAATATTCAAACCCCATGGAAGAAGACTTAAATTGGCAGGGTGTCAATAAATAATTACATATGGTATTTAAGAATTATGCAAAGCAGAAAATATAGAAATTTTTAAATAATGGAAAAATAACTTTGTATTCCCCCGAAAAAAAAAAATTGTGCTTATCAAGGGCAATTGTAGCAACAAGGTAATACATAATTTGTTATTTATTTGACAGTCATATGTATAACAACATATGAAGTTACTATATATATATATGCATGTTTTTCTCAAACACATTTTTAAATTATTTCAAGTTAAGCATATTAAAAAAAAATGAATAAGACTTACTATGATAAAAAAAAAAAAAAACGAACATTATATTTATATGTACTTTTTAGTGTGTTTAAGACTAAATTGATATAATACATTATTTTTCTCCAAAGAACACTTTAAAAAAATTCTTAAGAAAAATTATATTAAACTGCGGGTACACATCCTAACATTGTTGGAAATTCTGTACCTTATAAGTCATACTTTATCTTTCGTAGCGAGCTCCAAAACGCCGTAATTCATTCAGCCAAAAATACATATAGGACTATAGTCGCAGTAATGGCAGAGAAGGAGTAAAGTTCATTTACTTACGAAAAAATATATGGGCTGTAAATCATTCAAATAATGGAAAAAGTTTAAAGAAACTATATAAATATTGTAAATGGGAATGAATTTTCGAAAAAAAAAAAAAAAAGTGGTGTTTATCCAGCGAAATATTTCATATTTTTAATAAAATGCATGTTTATTTAAAAAGCTTAAATTATAGAAATCTTTTACAAAAATGGTAAACGCAAAAGAGAATATTCGTGAATATATATATATATATATATATATATTAAATTGAAAAACATTTTGAAAGATTTTTTTTTTCAATCCTTTAAAATTCTGTATAAGTTAGGTAAATTACTTTTAAACAACAAATATAATTTTCTATGGATCATTTACATTTTTTCCACATTTTTCCATATTCTAAATTGACATCCGCACTTGCATTTGTGTACATAACTGTAAAAAGTGTCAAAATACATAGAAATTAGCATAAAAAACCCACAATCACAAGTGGGAAAAAATTAATTAATAATTCGCGCGGGATGACTCAGTCACCCCAGCAGGGAGAATTTAGTTGAATAGGACGCCTGCCTCTAAAAAATCGCCAACATGGCGCTTTTCTTATCGTGCCAGAAATTGTAACCCTTCACTGCCTACATAAAATGGGCGCTAGTTTCGTTAAACAAGATAAAATGCTAAATACGTGTGGGTTGGGTTAATAGGGTTGATGAATGTTGCGTTAGACCTGCATAGTGAGCTATTGCAGACTGTCTGCCTCCCTCCCCTTAAGGATACATATTTTTTGTACATTTACAACTAAATATAAATATATAGTTAAGACTGAGCAATTTTTGTGGCACACTAGTTCTATGCTATGGGCAGTTAGCGACGGTCTGGGTTACACCTCTAAAGGAAGTCCAGAAGCAGGGTATCTTAATTTGATCCTCAGCAGAGAAGATGACATTTTCACTTCCGTGACCGCGAGAGATATTATTTGGGTTGGAAACACAAATGACATTGTGTACACGACAGTCGTCAACCGTCTCGAATATCGAGCCCACAATCTTCCAGTTACAAGTTTGACGTTCTACCAACCAGGCTATATATGCACACAGAAGAATTGGATTATAATTGAATTTATCAATGAGAATATATGACATTGTGTACACGACAGTCGTCAACCGTCTCGAATATCGAGCCCACAATCTTCCAGTTACAAGTTTGACGTTCTACCAACCAGGCTATATATGCACACAGAAGAATTGGATTATAATTGAATTTATCAATGAGAATATATGACATTGTGTACACGACAGTCGTCAACCGTCTCGAATATCGAGCCCACAATCTTCCAGTTACAAGTTTGACGTTCTACCAACCAGGCTATATATGCACACAGAAGAATTGGATTATAATTGAATTTATCAATGAGAATATATTGCGAGGTTTCATTGTTTTCAATAACCTCCTAAACAGATATTCTTGACACTGGAATTGTGTTCAAGCTAAACAAGGAAACGAGGAATTAAAAACACAGTTTATTGAAAACTTACGTATAGGAGGAGTTATTTACTAAGTTATGTGTTTGGTTATCTTATATGCAATGAAAAGAAAGCGTAGAGCGTGCGCCCGCCTAAAATACTGGCGACAATTAAACCTGACTCTACCAACAACATATTTTTCTTTGAATTAAAATATCTTGAACATGAAAGTTCCACAAGAAACTCGCGTGTAGGATTTAGTGACCAGGTATTAATACCTCTATAACAGAGAAACTTTAAAAATTGCTAGAATTATCTAATTACGGATATATTTTTTTATTCTTTATAAATAAGGATAAAATAAAATATAAATGATAAATGATAAATAATGTGCTTTATACAATTTTTCAAAACTTAGATCCCCCTCCCTCCAAATTAAAATCTGGTGTTTATGAAATCTCATATAAAATTGAAAATAAAACTAACTATTATATAGGATTGACCAATAGACCTTTTTATGATAGAATGAGGGAACATATTGCAGATTTAAAATATAACAGACCCAACACAGCTTTTTCACGTACTTATAATACTAATTCCATCGAACCCGATTTTGAAAACGCCAGGATAATTTACAATACTGACAATAGAAACCAAGCTCTTCTTTATGAATCATTTGAAATTATTAAAAGAAAATCCGAAATTTGTAACGATTCTTTATCCATAACCCCCCCCCCTCCCCTCAATTTGGCTTCATTTCTTATGCTGGAAATAATTTATGGTTACCCTGCTATTGTTTTCGTTCTGGCAACCCCGGTGTATGATACTTTTGGCTCCGTTTTCTTTAAGTGTTTTCTTTTTCTTGTAGTGATCATGTTTCAAGTTTATTTAAGTGATTTTAGCTCATTTTTTTAAAATGTATATAGTATATTTTTATAATTTATGTAATCATGTATTAATTTCCTTGAAATTTTATTTGTGGTTTCATAGAAAGACTTAAATTGTCTATGTTTATGGTTTTTTAAACATCATTCTTCCCTGAAGATGGTTAAAGATGAATTTTAACCGAAACGTTGGAAATAAAGTTTATTAAAGTTTTTTTAAATTATGTGATATGCTGAAAGATATTTTATTATATTTTATTACTATTTCATAATTATTAAAACAGCATATATAAAAGTGGAATAAATATTTCTGATTAGAAAACGCCTTCAAACAAAGGCTGTCCCTAGAAAATGAGGACATAAATATTATTATTATTTATTATTTATTTATTTATTTATTTTTTGTTTTTGTTGTTGTTGTTGATAGTAATCTTGAGAATTCCGTATATACGTGATATTTCAAATTTTTTATTTTCGAAATAATCATATATTATATTGAGATATTTTTTGCGTACTCAAAATAGCTAAAATATTGAAAATATTTTTTTTGCATTTATACTAGGCATCAATTATTCAATTAAAAAGAAATCATTTTAATGTAGTGACTAGCGAAGCGGGCAAAACCTGCTAGTCTATAATAAATACCATGATTTACAGTGTTTGCTGAAGCGAAAAAACTTTAACTCGAGCAAAAAAAAAAAAAAAAAAATAATAATAATAATAATAATAATAATAATAAATGTTTCTGTAAAAATAGATAATTGCATAATTAGAAAAATAAGTTAGATATTTTTTTTTTATATATAATAGTTATAAATAAAATAACGACACACACTCTCTATCTTTAGTTTATATTCAATAACAATTCATTTATATGTTATGTACTTCCACAAGTTAAAAGTCTTGGATGATAAAATGTCTTTTTTTTCTTTTATTTATATTTTGTTTAATATTTTCCAAAAATGTTTTATGTTCTTTTGTTTTTAAAAAGATATTTATATGTTTTAAAGAATATTTTCGTAAGAAGTGGAAAATCACTTGGATGAATTCCAAACATTAAGTGTATGCTTGTTTTCTTTTAATCTTTCTTAATCGTAAGTACTCTCTCTTTTTCTGGAACAAAGACCATTAAAGGTATTCCAATTTGGTTGAATTGTTTTGAGTTGAATGTCAAGGTTTTCTCACGCCTGTTGCGTATTCAAATTTCAATTAAACAGAAATACCGTAATGTTACATGTTATTCCGTTTGTAATGATGAAAATGTATTTTTAATTATTAAATATAAACAGTTTAAAGTAAAACAGAAGAATATATGCTGTACTCCATGTTACTTTAATTATGTAACATAATATTTCATTTTTGCATGCTATATATTTTATAGGCTTCTTTTAGTTTAATTTCCCATTAATAGAAACATAAACAGGGAGAAGCAAATTCTTACCAAATATCGTGCAGAGAAATTGAAAATAAATGTTTAAGTATCTACTAAATGGCTTTTTCCATAGAAAAACCGCAAATTTAATCCTCTAATAGCCATTCAAAAAAGTAAAACTAGAGTGATTTTTCATTGTACAGATTTGCAATAAACTAAAATAACTCTTATTTAAACTTCAGATTGAAAAGAAAAATACATAAATATTCAATTTAAAATGGTAAAATTTGTTATTTTTCATAGCCTTTATATTTTAAAAATAAGCTAAAATTTAATAATTGTATAATTTTGGATCTATGAGTAATGACGGGGGATATAGAATATTTGGGTAAATTGCAATACTATTCTATTGCAACTATATGGAGCTGCAATTAAGTGAAAGCGCGGTCAAACGTCTTCACTAGGACTTATATTTTGATCTGTAACTCAATATGTGTGAGTGTGAAGAGCAGTTTTTGTGTCATGAAAATTGTTTAGATTACGTAAATTCAGACTTTCTTTTTAAGGTAATTATTACGATATCTGTAATCTATTTACGAAATAAGAAAACCGAGTGAAAGACTATAGTGTCATTGTTGGTAGGGGAGTTGAGTTATTAGTTTGATTCCCATGAACTTATCTACAAGTGACTGAGGTTGATTTTATCTCCGGCGATCTATCTGTGCTATATGGAATACGAACTTCCGTATCATTTTCATATATTGGAAAATTGAATAAGGATAACTCTTCAGTATTGTTTGAATTTTATAATAATTTCAAAATGAAATGTTTATAATACAAGTATTCATTATTTTCTGTAAAAATATTTATTTATAAATCTTGAATAAACTTTTCTAGTAACGAACGCATTAACTTCAGAGTACATCATTTGGATCGCTTGAAATTATTTGTTTTTAATTTACTCTAACAGACGCAGTGAAAGATCAAACTACAAAACTTGCCTTCGCTATTCAGAAAGCTTCAAAACGTGTAAATAAAAAAGAAAAAAAAAAGAAAAAAACAAGTGAAGAATATTTATCTTAAAAAATATCATTCCATATCATTTCCATATCACTTCCATATCATTTTCATATATTGGAAAATTGAATAAGGATGATTTTTCAATATTGTTTGAATTTTATAATAATTTCAAAATGAAATGTTTATAATACAATTATTCATTATTTTCTGTAAAAATATTTATTTATAAATCTTGAATAAACTTTTCTAGTAACGAACGCATTAACTTCAGAGTACATCATTTGGATCGCTTGAAATTATTTGTTTTTAATTTACTCTAACAGACGCAGTGAAAGATCAAACTACAAAACGTGCCTTCGCTATTCAGAAAGCTTCAAAACGTGTAAATAAAAAAGAAAAAAACAAGTGAAGAATATTTATCTTAAAAAAAAAAACATTATTTACTATGTGGCTATGGGGAATTAATTTCCATTCCTGAGCAGCTTTCCTGGACATGGTAAAATATTATAGTAAAGCACTTCCACTTAAAAATAAAAAAGAATGTTATGGCTTAAATATTGGTACCCCTGTATATATTCCGAAAGTTACGTACGCATCACATGGTGCATATAAATATAATCCTACATTAATAACACATAGTACAACCTAAAGCACACTTTCATCAATTTTCAACTATTGTCGCATTTTAATCTAGTTCTTTTGTGTGATACCCTGTAAACAAACAGTGGATGATTTCTATACCAGATTATACATGAAACTTATTTTTATGCATACAAAAAATATATATTCATTTCATTTGGTTTAGTGCAGTCTATAGATGGTAAACTCGACTGACCTGCAATTTCTCCCATAGACGTAATGTATTTCAATTCCCTTGGGTGTCCCTGTACACGAACCATTTACTTGAACTCAACGAAAAGTTTAGTGTAGCATTAAGTTATACACATTTAGAATATCAAGTTTGAAGTTTCTGCTGTAATTTGGTTTTGAGATATGCTGATAAAAGACAGGAACACACACACACACACACACACACACACACACACACACACACATGCTTGTTTACCCGCCCTTGTGAGTAACCACACTTTTTACCGCATAACGAGTACCCACCGAAATTTAATTCATATCATCAAGATATTAATACTATATGTTAAAACAGGTGAAAAATACACGAAAACATAACAAAATATTTATTTAAAGAAAAATTGCATTTTTTAAAAGAAAAAAACTGAGTCAGCACAGTACCATCTTTCCGAGTAAGATTGAGTTACTCGTTTTGAAAGTTTACACACTCAATCCGAGTAACTTAATCTCGAACTCAGGTTTTCTGAGCGGTTACTCGTTTATTCAGAGAATTGCTTGACAAGTTGTGTTAAAAAGCGTTAATTAAGGAAGAGGAAGTTGTTGATGGGTACCTTAGAGGAAGGTAGACAGAGAATTCTGAGGGCACTTTCCTTTTCACTTGGATCTTGGATGCCACAGTGCATATGCATTTGTGCCTTCTCAGACACCACATATAAAATTATCAAATATATTAATTTTAATGTCCAAATACGTTTGTTTTTAAACACAAATTTTTGGAATTCATGGTTATTTCTTGTGCAGAAGGATTAATTATCATAATTTCTTTGATCGACTGACGGCGTAAGGAAAGCCTTTAACAAAGAACGCTGGGGAAACAAAGAGGGGGGGGGGATAGAGGAGGCTCATGCCCGCAGCATGGGGTTTCGTTTGAAATCAGTCAGTGACAATTATGATTTTACGTATAAGGATTGGGATTTGTAGGATATATTATGGGTTTCTGCGGGAGAATGTGATTTCTATAAAATTTTAATGTGTTGTGTTTCACAGTGTCCCCTGGTAATGAAAATTAGAAATTAAAATCTATTCTGAATAAATATTATTTCGTCCATATGATTAAGTCTAGCCATTGTATTAAGTGAAATTATGATTGTAATTTTGCTAAAATAGCTGACAGTGACCCCTAGCGGCAAAATTTTTATTAGATGTGTTGTAATGAAAGGATTTGTGTGAGATTCGGATATTTTGTGTGTTTAAGTGAGGTGATGATTTTAATGATAATTTAAAGGTTTTACAGTGCCACTGGTGGCCAGAATAACTGTTTATAATACATGAATGATAAAGAATACTTCATTTTCATCAATAAGCATAATCATTGCATGAAAGGAAACTACAAATTTAATTATGGTAAAATTCCTTACAGCGCCACTAGCCGCGAAAATATATTGTGTATTGTCATCACATGAAACGTTTTTACATTCGTCATTTTTCAAAGATTGTCTTGGTCTACAACTAACTAGTTATCATATAATTGTTTGTAGTTTCCATGCTTTTATGAGACCAAATCCTAAATAAATGTACTTTCTCTCTCTCTCTCTCTCTCTCTCTCTCTCTCTCCTTTTTTTTTCTTTTTTTTTTTTTTTTTTTTTTTTTTTTCCTGTATTTTATGCAAAATAAAATATATAGTTAAAAACATTTATTTTATGGACAAATATATATATATATATATTAGATTGAGCTGTATAACAGCAATTTCAGACTATGGTAGTTTTAACAATTAAAATAAATAAATAAATAAAAATATAAATAAATTATAGGCTGGTATACGTGCTATTTTCAACAGTTTAATGATTTATTATAAACTAGCAGGCTACGCCCGCTTCGCTGGTCACTATATTTAAATAAATTTTCAAGAGAATTGGATCAGTATTTATTTTTTACATCACATTATAAATAAAAACTTAATAAATAATAATAATAATAATTTATACATACATAAATAAATAAATAAACATTGAAATTGCTCTAGACCTTGCTTCGAGTACCCGCTTCCTACGGCAGCTTTTTTCCGCCCGTGCTGCATCGGGGGTGTCCAGGTTCCCACTGTCTGCAAAAAGGTCTTTCCCGGGCACTTCAATCTGGGTATTTATCGACGACATGTGAATCATTTGTTATTTAAGAACTACGATTTTAAAGATGACTGTATCTCAGCATCTATTTTTTTTGTTTTTGAACCATGTGTTTTATAGCCCCCGTTATTTACAGTGTATTACCGATTTGATTCCGACCAGTATAACAAAATAAAATAAAAAGTAGATTTTCTCTTAAAAGGATAAATACATGAAAAACTAATAAATTTTAATCAGTTTAATCCTTTTCCACTATATACTACCATCCCCCCCCCTATAAATATTATATAAAAAAAAAAAAAATATTTTAAAGGAATTAGTTTAAAATGAACAATAAAAAGTTGTTATACTATAAAAATTATACATAAACATAACAATTTATTTATATTACATTAGCAGGCTACGCCCGTTTCGCTGGTCACTATATTTAAATGAATTTTCGAAAGAATCGAATTAATATTTATTTTTTTTACACCGCATTATAGACAAAAATTTAAAAAAAAAAAAAGAAAGAAAGAAAATAAAATAAACTGAAATTGCTCCAAACCTCGCTTCAGGTACCCGCTGTCTACGGCAGCTCTTTTCCCGCCCGCATTGCATCAGGTCTAGGTTTCCCATTCCTGCAGGAAGATCTTTCCCGGGCACTTCAATCTGGATATTTATCGACGACAGGAGGAATCTGCTACTATTTAAGATCTACGATTTTAAAGATGACTGTATCTCAGCATCTATTGAATATTTTAGTTTTGAACCATGTATTTTATAGCCCATGCTATTTACACTATATTAGGATTTGATTCCGACCAATGTAATAAAATAAAATAAAATAAAAAGTAGATTAAATATATATGTACACAAATAAATTTTAATCAATTTAATCCTTTTTACTATGTATATACTACCATTTTTCCATCATTTTTTTTTTCTTCCCCTTTTTAAACTCTGTTTTTCATGTCTTTACACGTGTATCAAGTTTATCTTACCGGAAAATTTCTTTCTCTGTTTTGTTAGGTCAATTTTATGTCTTTTGATCACATTATCTCCAAAAAGTGCATGTAATACGTGTAATAGTGGGTAATATAAGTCGTGTAGTTGTTTCACACCACATTTATTTGTTTATTTTATTATTTTTTCAAATTATACAATCATTCTCTGATGCGCTATCATTTTTTTTTTTTTTTTTTTTTTTTTTTTTGTGTGTGTGTGTGTAGCTAAATTCGTAATATAGGAAAATATATCAGAATTTATTAGTGATTCAATTTACTGCTTTGTTGTTTGTACTCTATTATGAATTGATTTTGTCCTCCTGCATATACACATAAAAAAAAAAAGTATCATGACTTAATTTATCTAATTCTGGCTCTGTTATAATAAAATTAGAACTAAATTAAATTTATAATTGTATTATTATTAATTATATTATTAAAATCTAAATATAATTTTGGATCCATTATAATTAAATTTAAAATTTTATAATAAATTTTATTCTTTCTACTATACTATTATTTGATTCTGATTAAAAAAAAAAAAAAAAAAAAAAATGTTCAGGAATATCAACATAAACTGTTGTTTTGAAGAGGCAACAATTAAAATGAAATATTAGATTTAATTTCTCTATATATTAAAACAATTTTACTTTTGCTGGTGTCAAATAATTTTTGTCTGCGAGAACATCTCCTGAGAAGTATCAATGTGTACTGAATACTACAAGGAAGACTCTTCAGTTAGCTAGATAAATATTAGCTTATCCTAATTAACGAAATTAATAATTAGAAACGTCGGGTTAATAAAGGTACTTTAATTGCAACTTACAAAAAGTTTATGCAAATCTTTGTTATTTCAGCCTTATGATGTCATTTTCTATAGGAAAATTAAAATATTTCAATAGTCTAAACAAATAAAATAAATGGCAATGTTGCATTTGGTAACGATGTCGATAAATTTGTCGTCTGCAAATAAATAACAAAAAAGCGTTATCTTAGATATTTTCAATGAAAAAAAAAAAAAAATGAAATTAGGATTGTAATTTGTGGTCTGCAAATATCTTATTTTCTAATTTCAGAAAATTAATTTTTTTGCTCACAGTTTCTTATGTTGTTTACAAATCTTTTACGTGTCCTCTCTCTTTTTTTTTTTTTTTTTTTTTCTACCTTTTTCTTTTTGAATAATGAAATAATGTCATATCTGTACGTACAGATAGGAAATGACGAATTTTACAGATAAATGTACAAAATGATTCGCATATATATAAGCAAAAATGAAATTTGTCGTACATTTTTACATATTAATTATAGGAGTAGAGGATTGAATGTGGAATCATTCGAAAGTTATATTTAATGTAAATTTGGGGGGGGGGGGGGGGGAATATTATCTTATGATGCAACGAAGGTATTTAAAAATACTTTTTTTTTTTTTTTAATGTTAGTTTATATTTTATACACATAATCTTTTGCATTAAAAATTCTTTTGAAGTAAGTTCTTAAAATACTTGTGCATTTCTTCAATTTGTAGTTACTCCCCTTACAGTACTCGTGACTAAATGGATAGAGGAAAATGTGAGTTAAAAAATGTCCTATGAAAGACTGAATTTCAAGGCAATTTCATGCAGTTTTTTTTTTTTTTTTTCGAAAAAAATAAATAAAATGTCAATAAAATAAATAAAGATAAAATAAAACAAAATAAATAAATAAATAAATAAATAATTTGATTATTCACTATATTACACAGTAAGAAATAATAAGACGAAATTTCCTTAAAATTTGTAAAAAAAAATTAAAAAAAAAATAAAAAAAAAAAGTAAATTAGCATTTTTTTTTTTTTTTTTTTCGTTGAGGTTCCTGATCTGTAGATCCACTAGTTTCTAATTATTATTTAAATTTCTTTATTCGCGTGTAAATGAAGAAATTACTTTTTATGCCAAGGACAAAATAAATTTAATTAATTAATTGGTTCTTTTCACATATCACATCTTTCTGTTTTCAGATTTCGTGAAGAGGTAGTCGGAGATACAAATAGTCATCTTTTAAATTACAATATATACATATATATATATTAGTAATTTAATAAGATTTGTATGCAAAAAAGTGCTCTGGTTCTTAAATGCATATTGGACTCGATGAAGGAAGAGTCTGTGTGGACATCTGTATCCCCTTTCCGCTTTTGACATGAACGATATCATCAATCAAGCTTAATGACTTCCGTAAAGTTCGTGAGGTTGTTTCCAATATGAGGCGGGGAAATTTGGTGATATAGAAGTTTTTCCGATTTAAAAAGTTAAACATTTTTATATTCTGCTTTCAGTAATAGAGATTTAAATAAAACAATTTATAAAAACATTAATAAGAAGCTTGATTTTGTCAAAATTACTCGCCAAACAGATTTCAGATATTGCAATTCGTTGATAAGCTTGAGTCTAGTAACCCAGGTAGCACATAACGTTGTTATAGCGTTGAAAATAAGTCTGAACAGTGAAACATTAGTTATAACAACGTTGAAACAACGTTATGTGCTACTGGGGAAAGCAACACAAGTGTATTGTTTCCATTTCGCAGGTTAAAAATAAAGTATTTAAAAAAAAAAAAAAAAACAGATTTTGATTTACGGGTACTTATTTTATGCTTGTGAAAACAGAATAATAATAATAATAATGCATTTTGTAATGTGTAATTCTATAAATGAATTTCTCCGTAGAATAACACAGCCTGTGGATAACCTTGACGGTCCGTGATGCACCCCCTTAAGGTAATTCAGAGGGTATTATTTTAAGGACATTGCTTGGGTGAGAGAAAAATGAAATTGAAATACTCTTTTTTGTAATCTGTTTTTAATTTATCCGTTTAAAGAAAGCAATTAAATGAATAATTATAAAAGAAACTTTTGATAGAATAATTATACGGTTATTTTGATTTTTACAATTACCTCTTAGCAATAAACTTTTTTTGATTTTTACAATTACCTTTTAGCAAAAAGATATTTTACACTTAAAACAAATATGTTATATGAAAATAGCTGCTACATTTATGTGAGCCTGAATTTTTAACCCCGTAGAGGTTCAGAAATAAATATGAAAGGTTGTCTGAATACCGACCCAGCTTGAATTAAAATGCAAGTACAGTAAGGCACAGTTTATACGTCTTTTACATTTATCCGTCCTTTTAGTGAAGTCCCGATTCATTCCTATTCATTTTAATGCAAAAATTATTCGTTTATACGCCTCTAATATCGGTTATACGTCTTTTCCACTTTATTAAAATTTGCAAACTTTCTCGACCTGTCGTTATTTTCCATTCTAAATAAGAGGGACTTTTCCTAGAAAGCATCTTAAATAAAGGAACTCAGGAAAGATCGAAGAATGATCAAAGAATAAATTGAATTCACAGTAAAAATTTTAATACTCAAAGGCAAGCAGCAAATCAGACGAATATTAAAGATATTTAATGTTTTATATTAAATCTTTTTTTTTTTTAAATTAATTATTTTATTTTAAAAAACGTATAATATACGTGTACTAACTTAAAAACTTTATTAATTAGCATTTTCATGTAAATCTTAGTTAAGTGTAATTAAATTTGTAATAATCAAAGTGTTATTATTAAAACTTCGATTATACGTCTTTTTATTTATACGTCCTTATATGCCAGTCCCATGAAAGACGTATAAACGGTGCTTTACTGTATTTGGCCTGGCCCATAATATTTTTTTTTACTGGTCTGGACTGCTAAGCTATGATTTTTAAGCCCAAACTAGTTTGTTTCACCCGTTCGTTCGTTATACGTTCACAAATTCAGTTATTTTAAAGACAAAAAAAAGACATTATTTTGAAATATATATATATATATATAAAAAAAAAAAAAAAGAGGAAGAAAAAGAAAACGACAAAATACTATTGTTGAATGATGGATGACTAAATAGTTAATAAATAAAAGCGTTATATTAAAAATATATATATATTAATTTTAAAAAATTAGGCACGAGTTCAGCATGAAAGCAACAATGCACTTGATGCTCTCACATTGCACTCGCACTTAGTTTGCTTTCCCTGATAAAGAATCGCACTTAATCATTTCAATCAGGCATTGTTGATGTGTGTGTGTGTGTTTTTTTTTTTTTTTTTTTTTTTTTTATTTATGGAGTTTGCTTACAAAATTTTCATTTCCTAAATATTCAGTTTATTTACGTAACATGCAAAAGTTTTCATTGGTAAATCACCCTTCACACGATAAAATTTACGTTACAACACTGTTCTGACAATGTCAAAGAAATTGAAAAATTAGAGGTTTCTTATCCATTTAAATCAATTTGATAGGTGGTAATTTCTAAAAAAAATTAGTTTTTAATACAAATTTTGCTACTTATTTATATAATATATATATATAATTATAATGTATCTATACGTGATCCTCTTTTATTTTCTGGAAAATTATTTTTAATTAGTTATCCATTCTTCGTGCGATAAAAAAAAAGTTACAGTAAATAAACTGCTTTGGCGGAAAACAAAAAAAAAAAAAAAAAAAAAAAAAAAAAAATCAGTCAAAGATTAAAGGTTTTCTACGTATAGATATTAATCTTACAAGTAAAATAATTTTTTGCTACTAATCTGCTCTTCGCTCTTGTAAAAACAATTACAAGAAGAAAATGCTTTGATTATATCTATTCAAAGCAAACTTGATATATTTTTGTGTACTAACTTCGATTTGAAAATTTGGATTTTTCTAAAAAAAATTTATCAGTGACAACCAGTTGTTGGAACAAAGGAAACATACGAAAAGGATTAGCTTCTTGTAATGCATTTTCCCTAAGTAAACAAACGACAACAACAACAAAAAAAAAAAAAAAAAAAAAAAAAAGAAAAGAAAAGAAAGAAAAACTAATTGTCCAGAAATTATTATTTGTCAGATCGATTTCAATGTAGAAGAAACCACTAACTAATCTTGATTTTCTTTGAAACAGTCAAATAAAATCAGAGAACCTTCTTCAGTGCATTTCTTTATGCAGTGAAGACACAGCTGTCTGCTTTCCAGTTTTTCTCTTTGGTGTTCAGTTAAAGATTTGCTTGGTTTTAATAATCCTGCACTAAGAAAATTTTGTCAGGAAGGACTTTAGTAAACGAACGAGAAAGTCAATAAATAAAAAATGTTTGCGACTTCCCTGTATCTGTAAAAGTTTTGATTCATCTACAGATTTAAAATGTGGTTATAAATGTTTTATTTTATACGTGTGTAGAATTTTGTGGGGACAACTCGAATATTTAAAGCATTATTAATATTTTATTTAAAAAAATGCAAATATTTTTCGCAACTTTCTACTTTATAACTCCACAAGATTTTCTTCAAATTTCATGAAACTTTCAGTAAACATGATAACATGTGTCTAAATCATTATACTATAGTTAAAAACAAATACATTTAATATTTAAAGTGATATGAACAGTTGTAATAAATAATTTATTACTACGCATGGGCAAACTGTAGCAAAAAAGAACTTTGACATATACTCATCTGTTTAGAGCACCTTATAAAAATAAGTTACAGTTGAATATCATAAAAATTAACACAGATATCGGTGATTAAATGGGCTGCTTTTCAGCTGTTTTCTAAAAATGACTGTACGATAAGGGATCATTCACGAATGAAAATTTGTATCAGAAAACACTATATTACACAAGGAAATTTAATACAATATTTACGATTCATCTTTTTCCCTTTTTTTTCCTCTATAAAATAAACAGAAAAATGAATTGTTTCAAAGGAAAAATTAATCTTTTTCTGATTTCATTTCGAAATTTTAATAAACAGTTTTGTCTCTTTTAAGTTTAGTTTTACATAAATGGAAAGTTATGCAATATTGCATAAAATAATGATTAAGAATACATTAATATTAGTTTAAAAGTTCCAAAGGTAGAGTTAGTTAATTATTTAATACTGCATTTTAATAAACTATTATATGTTTTTATTTACTGGAAAAATAAATATATATATTTTTTTAAATAAAACAACGATACAAAAGTTAGAAGAATCACATTTTAATTGCATACTTTAAGTACAAATTATGGCTTCTTAACTTAAATATGAATACAAACATAATCTTGATTAATAGATTACAGTTACAACAAATAATATTTTTCTTCAAAGTTGTAGCAAGTAAGCTGCCACAACTGTGAAGTAGCATTACAAAGAAGTAGCATTACGCAAAATTTTTTACAATGCATGTAATTATTATACATATTCTTAAAAATAGGCTATGTCGAAAATTTTACACATAATATAACAGATTTTACATTTATAACAAGAAAAATATGAATACTTTTTTTTTTTTTAAATACATTGCACTTTATTTTATTCTGTTGTACACGAAATACTTAACTTGTTTCCAGGTTCTTCTTTTTAGAATATTTCCAGCTTTGCTCAAGCAATCGTCACAGTCTTTTTTCCCAGGAACGGTTTTAAGAAGAAAAAAATTTGATAAATGCGTTTGAACGGCTTTGACTTCTTCATCAGTCCAGGGAACTTTAATTGTTCTTCTTGAATTATTCCTTTGTGTAAAAGAATCGGTCGAATTTGGAGATTGATTTAAAATGTCTGTATTTTCTATTTCGGGAGAATGTATTTTCACGGGAGATGGACTACTTGGTACTTCGGAGTCGCTATCGTCGGAATTTTCTCCTTCACTACTGGCTATCATTTGTTCTTCTGAAATTTCATCCAGCGATTTCCCCTTGTATCTATGCATTTTGCCTTGCTCGGCAGCAAGCAATATTTTACTAATTTTGGCTAAAATTATAGTTTTCTCTGGCAATCTGTAAAATTCACGGTGTATTTTAATATCGTGTCCGAGAAACGACGCAAGTATGTCTAATTCGTTATCTTTTAAGTTAAACAGTTGCGACATTGTCGCTATATGTTTTCTCAGTTTTGTGGAATTTATTAATTTTGGTTCGTCTAAGCCCGCTTCTTTCGCTAATTTTCTTATGCAATCGCTGGCATTTTGACAGCTCAAAGAATTGTAATTCGTTCGTGCAAATATGTATGGGTTATCTTTGTTTATACCAATTTGGTCTCTAATGAGTAAGTTTATTGCTTTAGTCATTTCCTCTCTTAAAATGATTGCGACTTTTTTTCCTCTTTTCCCTCTTGTTTCAATAAGGGATAGACTATTTATTAAATGTTTTTCAAAATTTGTCAAAGATTTCAATATTTCTTCTTGACTAGAAGTTTTATCTCTATTTTCGAATGTTTTGATTTCCAAACGCTGCGCTTCACCTGCTCGCCTCCTATTAAATAAAATAACGGACGATAAAGTGACTCTGCAAAGATCTTCCCATGCTGTTTTGGTAACTGTTGAACACAGAGATTCGGAGAATTCATTCAATTTATTTTTTAGATAAGTCTGAAATTTTTGAATATCCTTTGCAAGAGGCAAAATTGGAGGGTTGTTCCACTTTCTTCTTTGAAGTGTAGTTAATGCGTCACTAGATACATCTGTTGCCCAATTGATTTTACAAAGATGAATAAAATCTTCGGATGACTTTCGCATGTTTTCATCTTGCTTTATAATTGCATTGCTTTTTTTTATTTCGGCGCAGTGTTTTAATGCGTGGCCGATTTTCAGTGCTAAGGACGGTATTTTATAGCTCCTTGTGTCTCTGTTATAACTGCAGACATCTAGGACTGCTTTCACTGCTGTTTGAAAATATTTCGGATTAATAACTGAGTTTACGGATTCTATGTTTGAATCAATTTTCCTAGCGGCTAGCAAAAATCTACCTATTTCCCGCAATTTAGTGCGGATATGTGGATGTAAATGGTTTTCTTGGCCCAATCTTTTATATAACCTTGAGCCATAAGATAATATTATATCGTCGTTTTTTATAGCCAAAAATACAGGATCACATTTCATTTTAGATAATATATGTTCTTTAAATTCTTTTGTGCAGTCGTTACTGACTGGTTTTAATGTGAATGATAAAGGATAGTTCTTCTTTCTTCCGTGGGGCGATTGTTTCCCCTGAAAACAATTTTTTTTGTGTCTCCATATTTGGGACTTTTTGAAAAATCCGAAACATACATCACATGGATAGTATTCATCGGCATCACTCTCGGTTTGGACAGATGGTCGTTTAGTTGGAATAATAAACCCAGTACCTTTTTCAATGCTTGAAATGCTATATTTATAATTCCCAACATTTCTTAATTTTCTTAACTTTTCCTTTCTTTGAAGAGATCCTTTTGGCATGCTTAAAAGTTTTGAAACTTCAGATTCCGTGTTATGCATAGTTGTAATATGTTTGTAGAAATTCGAAATACATTTATCGCAAAAGATGCAATGATTTTTTTTATCCCATTTTCGCTTATTTATATTATTTGTTGTACATACACGTAAGGTTTTGTATTCGCTTCCTGTTTCAGAGTTTTTTGGCGAAATTATTTTTGAATGTTCCGAATCTAAGTTTGAACATTCAGACATTTCTGTATTTGTTATAGTAAGAAAGCTTTCCTCATTAGAGTTAGGCTCAGTTCTACTTAATGAAGATCTTCTGCGCTTTTGAACATGATCTTCTTCATAGGAACTTTCCGAAGGAATGTAATCAGAATCTGAATTAGAAGTGTTTAAATTAAAAATATTTCTTTTTCTTCTAATAACGACAGTTTCCCCAGGACTGCATTCAGAATTGCTGTCACTTGTACTACTGTAGTCGAGTGCTTTTTTCTTTCTTTCCATTTCCAATACTTCTTGATGCTTCTGAAATATTTCGGTTTTATCTTTCTGCCCTAATTCAATCTCCACTACTTTATTTGTATGTTCTGTTGGTGATTTATTTTTTAATATTCTACTATCTTGATTTTGTATCACTATTTCTCTATCTTCTTTCTCCCCTAGTACATTTTCTGGTTTCTTTTCCTTCTTTTCTTCCGTTGCCTCTGCAAATGCTTTGGGAGTTTCCTTGCTTGAGCTTACAAAATACATTTCTTTATCAGTTACAAGTCTTTCTTCATCTGTTGTCAACAAAGGCTTAATTAATTTCCCGTATTGTTCTTCTGATTCCGCTAAATTTTTTACTTGCATTTCTGATTCCTGTACGTTTTTGAATAACTGATCTAATTTCAAAATATTCCCATATTGAGATTTCATCGTAATTAACTCTTTTCGCTTCTCTTCTGACAGTAAATTTTCATGCTTCTCTGCGAATTCAAAATGGTCTTGCTTCTTCTGGGACACTTCTTTTAAATATTTCTGACACGTGTTCCTTTGCCGGCTCGAATTTTTCGATTCTTGTGTTTTTTTAGTTTCTTTCTTTTGAAGTCGATGTTCAATAATATCATCTTCGTTGTCATTCAGTTCTGGCCCTTCTGATTTTTCTCCCTTTTTTCTTTCTTTCTTTGCAAATGTTATAACATCATCCTTGCCTGAAAGTAAAAGATCCTGTTCTAATCCAATCTCTTCCGTTTCTTTTGGGTGTTTTAATGATTGATTTTTTAATGTTTTATTCTCTTGATTTAGTTTCATTGTTTCTTTATCTTTCTCTTCTGGTATTTTTTCTGATTTCATTTTCTTCTTTTCTCCTGTTGCTCCTGCAAATGATTTAGGAACTTCCTTGCTTGTGCATATAGAATATATTTTTTCATTGCCTGCAATACTTTCTTCATCTGTTCTCAACGAAGGTTCGATTAATTTTTCGTACTTTTCTTCTGATTCCGCTAAATTTTCTACTTGCATTTCTGATTCATGTACGCTTTTAAATAACTCATCTAATTTTTCAATATTTTTATGTTGAGATTCCATAGTAATTAATTCTTTTTGCTTCTCTTTTGACAATAAGTTTTCATGGTTCTCCTCGAATTCAAAATGTTCTTGCTTTTTCTGTGACACTTTCTTTAAATCTTTCTGACACGTTTTCCTTTGCCGCCTCGAATTTTTTGATTCCTGTGTTTTCTTCCTTTCTTTCGTTTTACGTCGATGTTCTATAATATCATCTTCGTTGTCGTTCAGTTCTGCAACTTCTGATTTTTTTCTTTTTTTTCTTCCTTTCTTTGCAAATGTTATAACATCATCGTTGCTTGAAAGTAAAAGATCCTGCTCTAATTCAATCTCTTTTGTTTGTTTTGGGTGTTTTAATGATTGATTTTTTAATGTTTTATTCTCTTGATTTAGTATCATTGTTTCTTTATCTTCTTTCCCTTCTGGTATTTTTTCTGATTTCATTTTCTTCTTTTCTCTTGTTGCTCCTGCAAATGATTTAGGAGCTTCCTTGCTTGAGCATATAGAATATATTTTTTCATTGCCTGCAAGACTTTCTTCATCTGTTCTCAACGGAGGTTCCATCAATTTTCCGTACTGTTCTTCTGATTCCGCTAAATTTTCTAATTGCATTTCTGATTCCTGTACGCTTTTGAATAACTCATCTAATTTTTCAATATTTCTATGTTGAGATTCCATAGTAATTAATTTTTTTTGCTTCTCTTTTGACAATAAATTTTCATGGTTCTCCTCGAATTCAAAAAGTTCTTGCTTCTTCTTTGTCACTTCCTTTAAATATTTCTGACACGTGCTCCTTTGCTGGCTCGAATTTTCCGATTCCTGTGTTTTCTTTCTTTCTTTCCTTTTAAGTCGATGTTCTATAATATCATCTTCATTCTCATTCAGTTCTGGCACTTCTGCTCTTTCTCTTTTCTTTATTGCTTTACTTACAAATTCTCTCGCATTATCCTTGCCTGAAAGTAAAAGATTACATTATAAGTATATAAATATTTTTTTATTATGTAAAAAAAAAAAAAAGAAGAAGAAGAAGAAGAAAAAAAAGAAAAAATAATAATAATAATTAGATGTGTTCACTGTACAACATCATACATTATATTCGAGAGTTAAATGGAAACAGGGCGTATCTCCTATTCTCTTAAATAATGATGCAATCCAGAAGAAAATCTATGCCGTAGGAAAAAAAAAATATATATAGACATTTATATCAAGTTACAAATAAAGTTACATGTAATCCCTTGCATTACTTTTTTAATATAGAGCTATCACACATAGACAGACATTAATTAGAAATGGCCAAATAGCATTCAGGAATAGAATACGAAAATGCATCGAAAACATGAAAATGTTTACATATATATATATATATATGTATATAATTTTTACATTTTTTAATAGAAAAAATGTAAAAATTTGTGACACACCTCGGATTGTAGTCGTTTTTTTACACATAGTAGTAATACTTTGAAAGTGTTTTGCGTGGTCTTGTAAATGAAGGATAAAAACTTTTTGTAGACTGTATCTGTATGAAACTTTTTTTATACTTATAAAAGACGACGATTTCATTTTGTTCAGTGCAATCTAAAGATGTTAAACTATACCTAAGATAGCTGTAGCCGATAGTTGCAATGTTTTTGAGTCATTTTGTATGTTTCTGTACACGAACCTTTTATTCGATTAAAAAAAAAAAAAAAAAGTAACATCCCCATCTAATACAAATTTATAATACCAAGTTTGAACTCTCTGATAATATTTGTTTTTCAGTTTTCTTCACAAGAATTTCACAGACAAGCCATTGAAAAGCTGATTTTTGGATTGAGTTTACCTCACAACTCGTAAATGTAGCAAAATCTCATACTTGTAAATTTTGCTCTAACATAATACATTCTCTAAGGAGAGAAAAATAATCAGCAGAATCTAATATATCAATCGGACTAGACAAGAGGAAGAGAAAAAGTTTAGCTCTCCTCGATAATTACCTTCAATTAATATGACTCTCTACAAATCATCTCTCTAAAATTGATAACTAGTGGATATGCAGATCAGGAGTCTCAAAGTCCTATTAACACCACACATTATTCAACAGATAATTTTTATTTATTCCTTGTTATATGAAATATATATTGACTCGATTAACGTGCTTCATAAACAGATGCGTTTCTAAGTGGGGGCTACCGTCCCCTCAACCCATTCTCCGCTGTATCTCTTTTTACACACATCTGCATATATATATATATATATAATTTATATATATGTGTGTATGTGTGTATATATGTATTACTAGTGACTGATAGTCTTGTATTAATTCCCTGTAATTTATAAATACATTACATAAAATATAGGAATAATTTTATGTAACCCTGTGAACTAATTACCAATTCTGTGCCCACAATATTCCATAACTTACTTGTAAAATTCTACTAAAATTCTATTATATTCAATGAGGTTGTAATTATCTAATATACGCTTTAAGAAATACCGATTATAGACCGTAATAGTAAGAAATGATTTAATGTACTCCGGAAAAGGAACCACAGTTATTTTATACATAAAAAAGGAATACACCTAATTATTTATAACTAATTCAGACTTCAACCTAGTTTGACATCATTTGCATGATTACAAAATGTCATAAAATTTTTTTTGTGTGGTCCCTTAAATAGCTTATTTAGTCTGTACATACACTTTTTTTTTTTTTTTGAGTAAATGAATGTTAATTCCATTGCAGCATAAACGAATTAAAATGCGCTTAAATGAAAATTTGTCTATAGGCTCTAATGTCACGGAATTATTTTGTGTGTCTCTCTAAACAAACCACAAACATTGTATACACCAATAAAAATTATTCAACTTATTCTACTTTTTCCTGAATAATTGTTCGAAATTTGACGTGATTTTTATGATTACGTAATATTGTCGGAACACTTTTTTAAGGTCCTGTACTTTAATTGTGAAGCCTAAGCGCACATATTTTCTACAAAAAACATAAGTTTAAGCATCTCGGTAATGTATGCTAATTTTATTTTGTTGAATGCAGAGTAGCGATGCTAAAATGTGTTAACGAAATTTTCTCATAGGCCGTAATGATAATAAAAATTTTGGCATTTCCTTGTACACAATCCATAAACAATATAGACATGTAATTTCTTCCAGCTATTTTTATGTAGAACCTGAACGTGTGTACCAATTTGCAATTCAATCAGGGGTTGTTTGCAGTCGCTAGCACGGTACATATATATTCTCAGGCCCATATTATCGCTAGGGCAAACCGGATCTTTGCCCAGGGGCCCAAGCATAAAGGGCCCCCCAAAATCCATAACATTAATTTGTTAAATATTTCTTTTTATTTTAAGGAAAATTTAAACACATACATATGTATGCATGTATATGATAATTTTCATGAAAACGTGCTAAATTTTCTAGAAAATTCAATTTTAATTTGAACATGGTTCTTTTTTCTATTTCTGCTTGCTTTTCTAATGCCTAAAGACTAAAACTTCTGTGGCTTTGAATCAGCAGATGGCTGGTTTTGTGTCCCGGTTCAGGCGGAGATATTCGAAATGGTTCGAAATTCATTTTAATCAGTAGGTCTCACTCTAATTAATCTTAGTGTGTAAAAGTCGGTGGTTCAGTGACAGTTCAAAGCTGTCAAATCTATGTTTACTAAAAATATCCTGTTTAGTGTAATTTGAACATGATATACAATTATTTTTTTGTTCTCGTCTGTCATGCACGATATCCCCTAACAGCGCATACGTTCATTTTACATTCATATTTCATCCATTACGTCCAAGTTACGTCTATAGACGAATTTTTAACGTAGACCTTAAGCTCAAATACTTTCAGAATATGCGAAATTTTGGATACGGACGTATCTACGAAAAATGTACAAAATATGGACGTCGATTTAGGCACATAAACTGGATGAAAATTGAACAAATCCAGTTTACATAAATACTGGAGCTAAACTACACCTGTAGGTCGCTATTTTCTTTATGTAGATGCGATAATCAAATTTAAGAAAATTTATCTTCTACAAAGTTTTTCCATCCAAATTTAAACTATTTTATTATTTTTTTATTAACGATCAGAGAACTGCTCTCTCAACTTCCTATAGCTACTTCTAATCGAATGTTTACGTTTGCGTGTGCCACGGATGTATGTTATGTTAGTATCCAACTATCCACCGAGTTATTTGATTTGTATCGCCTTCGTCCGTATTTGTGTTACGTTGTTGTTTTTACAATTCTTCCTCGTCTTTTGAATTTTTTTTAATTTGATTTTCACGCTATCTGTGAAAAAGTAATTGGATATAAATATGTATTTTTTGAGAAAATTTTATTTATTAGTGCCTTTCTGCATTTGTGAAAATGTTAAACCTTGAAATAATAAGTACAAAACTTCTGAACATCATACTATTATTGTTAAGCTTTAGATTAAAATAAAAACTAAATTATCTAGAAATATATTGAATAATAAAAGCATATTTATTTGTGATTTGTTGATCCTTATTAAATTCTTATTCTAATATTTTTGTGTTTCCTTTATTAAATAAGTTAAAAACTGTTTTTTAGTTATTTCTTTTTCCTTTTTTCATTTTCCCCTCGCCGAATATTGGAAATAAGTGTAGAAAATATAATTAATACAAAATTCTTGTAAACAATTTAATTTTTCTAAATGCTGTAAGTAGAGGAAATAATATTATTTTTTATATGTAAGTTTAACAGTTAACCATAAAAAATATTTACATTTCATTAAGCATGGTAAATTTTAGTCTAATATGATGACAAATTTTATAAAATTGACTGTACTACATTAAAAATAAATATTTCAAAATTCTGCATGAATATGTGGATAAATTTTTAGGAGCTTTTTAAATACGGTTTAAGTATGAATCTTAGAAAAGAATGTGTTGTTTATGATAACACCGATTTGCTAAATACTTAACATTCATGCGCATGTAGTAAAAATATAGTACACTGTAACAGATTAAAAAAATTTTGTTATGGAAAATCATGTTGGAAGAATTTTTTAAAATAATAAATATATATATATAAATTATAAGACACACATACATAAAAAATATCATTAAAAAATAAAATAACAAAAATATTTGAAATATATTTCTTTTAATGCAAAATAAAGCAATTTGCTGACGAGGGGAGGGGGGGGGGGAGAAAAAGCACTTATCGTATTAGTATTAAACTAATTGGCAGGCATTTTCACTTTATACATGTAAAAGATGAGAAATGTGAAGATCCCCACATAATTAAAAATATTTAATCTCGCATTAAAAAAAAAAAAAAACGCGTATTAATAGTTTAATAGTGTGAAATAGATATTTTAATATTTTTCACTCATACATTAGATTTATTTTGTGCTTAATTAAATTTCACATTATGAAAAGTATACATAATTAAACCACTGTCAAAGGGCCATCCACTAAATTATAGAAAACTTGCCTTCTGTGAAATGGCGTTTTAATAGAGGTTGGCTCTATGATGGAATGCATCACTGATATACAAATTACAAATTAAACTACTCAATCAATATCTGATCTACGCTCACCACTCATTAAAAGATTTTTTTTCTTAATTTAACTTTGTTATTGCTGTACAGCAATGAATAATTTTAATTACATTTTAAGCTATATACATTTTTATAGAAAGGTATTACAAGAGCTAATTATTACAAGAGCTAAAGTGACAAAGCATAGTATTCGAGTACTGTACTTTGCCGTGTTACTTTTAACTCTTTTAATAATTAAAAAATAAGTTAGTAAATAAATAAAAGGCTATATATAGCCTTTTATTTAAATTATATCTTTTAGATAGTAATTTCAATTCATCACAAAAATGGCCAAAATTATTTAAAGTCACCACGGGCTCCCCATGCTAAAGCTATGCCTTTGGTATTTATTTATTTATAAATTTGTTTATTTATTATATATAATTTAAAATATATTTATTTTCTATTAAAGACTTCGAGAAATTTTTCATGCCTTTTTCTTTCCACCTTAATCTTTCGTTCAGTTGTTTCATTGATTTAACCTGGACAACGCCGGACAGACCTGCTAGTATTTCATAAATATTAATTATCGCATGTTTAACGGCTCTCTTCACATACCGTCGCCAGAAGCCCGAGCCAATGTTATTCTATGGGGAAATTTTCTTTACAAATAACTTATTAACTAATACACATTTTTTAATTCTGTTTTTGCATTCAGAAAATTCCCAACTGTTAAATTGACGGACCTTTTTTAAAAATGTAATTTTTTAATTTTTAATATTTTATTTTGAAATTGCAAAATGAAAAAATTTCACATATTGAAAATTCGTATTTTGCAGCTTTAAAATAAAATATTAAAGATTAAAAAAATATTTTTTTTTTTAAAAGTCCGTCAATTTAACAGCTGGGAATTTTCAGAATGGGAAAACAGAATTAAAAAATATGTATTAGTTAATAAGCTATTTGTAAAGAAAAATTTCCCATAGAATAACATTAGCTTCGGCTTCCGGCGACGGTGAGTGAAGAGGGCCCTTAATAGTGAAAATGGTGAATGCATCATTTACATTTAATTTATATGAACGCTGCAACAGTTTCCAAACCAATTTTTTCTCTAATACAATGTACTTTTGGCATTTCAAACAAAACAAATTTGTTTTATCCTTCCCTGATTCATCCCAAATTGATCGCTGATTTTGTTGCGGTCTTGGTAATTTACACTATTAAATATAGTCAGCCCAGTAATGTGTTAAGTTTTTACAAGATAACAATAAATATTTCTCCTACATAATATATATGAACAATGAATATTTAAACAGTGTTTAAAAGTGCTTTATTTCCTAAAACTGAAAGAATTTTTTTGTAACATAATCTTTAAAACAAATTATGCATTTAAATTTAACAATTTCTGGACTGAGACACGCCGAATATTTCAAATAGAGCATGAACTACATTCAGTTATGGACTACTATCATTATGGATTTAAATGGTCAGGTTTTATAAATGATATTAATATATTTTTAATAATCGGATATTGTTAAATTAACAAAATTTTACTGCAGCAAGTTTTCTATAAATATTGCGTGTGACATTAGTATTTAATTTACAAGAACGTACGAAAATGTTTTCTAGCATGGGGTCGTATATAAACAAAAACAATTATCAGCATCTATTACAAATAAAAATTATAACAGTCGCTCTTGAATGTAGCAAATGAAGCTTTATCAATATATGGTACAACTTACTGCCAATAAATATTAATCTTGCATCATAAACAGATCCATTTCTCCATTTCCACTTGCTTATGGAATTGAGACGAAGCCTTTTTGGATTTTTAGGAGCTCTCCGTGTTTCTAAGACTCCATCTTCAATATAACGTATAACAAGCCATTTGCAAAAATCTAGAAAAAGAGATGCATAAATAAACTTCTATAAAAAAAAAAAAAAAACGAAAAAAAAAAAAAGTTTTATTTATTTATTTATTTTAATAACAAAACTTTACATTGCAAAGAGAAAAATTATTGTTCTTCATCTATTTCTAGAAAATGCATTACAAAGATCTTCAAATATTCCATACTACGTTTAATAATACATTTAATTGGTAAAATTACTCGTTTTTTTATTTTTATTTTATTTTTATTTAATTAAAATATTTATTTATCTATTTATTGATAAAAACAGATTGTTATTGCTTACTTGTATGTTTTTATAACACTTAATTATGTTAAACATTTTTCTGGCATTACTTTCGATATTATTATGACTAAAATTAAACAAAAATATCAAATTTAAATAAACCTAAGCAATTAAATCGTAACATTTAAATGATTATTAAATTTTCAAATCTTAATTTCCAATATTTTTAATGTTAGTTCTATTATTAATGATAAAATCTGTATGTTCCTAAGCAATGATTAACCAATATCGCTAACTTCTAATTATAATTTTTTTGCAAAAAATTTTTTGTCTAATGATACTTACACATGTAGGTGAAGTGATCCTTCCTCAAACAAATATGTTAATTGTGACCATGGATACATAATTACTAGTAATTTGAATATTGATAACTAGCAAGCTCATTTGAGATTTTCGCACTTTATTTCATCATTATCTTTAAAATTTAAAATTATCATTATTATTAATTTATTTTAAGGTCATAAAGACGTCATTTTTTTTCATATACATGGGCGAATTTTATGATTTACCTTTTTTTCAAATTTTCATGTAAAAATATACTTCATTTTATTCTGGAAAAATAAATAAATAAATAATATATATATATATATATTTTTTTTTTTTTTTTTTTTTTTGGCAAAAATTAAAAATTTAATGTCCAGTTTTAAATCTATTACCGGGTTACTTTCATATTTTAATTAGTTTTAAAAAAATCTAATAAAAAATTCATTATAAATAAGGTACCAAAAGTAAGGGGTGATTTTTCTGAATCCATGGTATTAAACAGCTTATCGATCGGACAATTAAATTTTAAAATTAACTAGATGGCAACTTGCGGCCATATAGAGACAGACAGAGTTAAAAGAAATCTCTTAACCATTTATATATATATAGATGATCCTTATTGAAAACTTCTTACTGGATATCGTACCAAATTTAGACTGCCAATGAAACTCAGTCTTACAAACATTTATGAATAATTTTAATATGATATAGACCTATTTATTTATTAAATATCTGTTTATTATAATAAGTCTATTACTTACTTCTCCCAATGGAAACAATTAGTTCTTAAGGAATTCTATATTACTTTAAAAAGTCAATTACCTTTCCTTACCTTTTTTAATAGAAAACAACTATTTCTTCAAAAATAAAAGCACTACAATAAAATTTTCTAATTACTTATGTCGATAAATCACCAAACAATTATGCCATTATATGTAAGTCATATTATCATAGCTTATTAAATGCCTCTCTGTCAAGTAAGGACAATGTTCTAATAACTAAAGGGATTAGTATAATCTAGTATTATATTAGTATAAGTAGTTAATTAATTACATTCAATTTTTCCTTTATATTCATTCAATATTCATTCAATTTTTAATTCATTATATAATTAGTATAATCTAGTATTATAAGATTAGTTAATAGAATAAAAAATCGCATGCTAATTAAACCTATTAATCACACTCTAGATTCAACTCTAAAATTTCGTTACACTAATAGTCTCTCTCCCTTTCTGCAAAGAATTCTATAGCTTTAAACATTATATAAAACGTAAATTTAATTTATTTATCCCATTCAGTTCTCCTATAACTATTAAACAATTAACCCTTCATGACCGCGACTTAAATGGACCCACTGGAGGAGTCTATGAAATTCCCATCGAAAACAATAAAGAACTTTTCTATTATATTGGACAGACAGGACTTTAAATAAAAGAATACAAGAACATATACGAAATATCAAAGAAGGAAATAGTTCTACTCTAGTCGACTTCATTTATGCCAACGCAAACGCGAACCCTATATGGGATAAAGCCAAAATTATTACAGCACCATCTACTATCCAAGAACTTTACATTTCCGAAGCTATTAATATAATTAAATGCAAAAATGCAATAAATTCCAAAGATGCTGCAATTTTGCCAATAATTTGGCACAATATTATAAAATAGTTAATAGTTTATTTCTGCTAATCCATGATGGTTTTTCTCCTACAATAGCCTCGTGTGATTTTTCAATAGTTCCAGCTTCTCTTATTTTTCTTAGCTCCTTGATCCAACCTCTACCGGGCTTCAAATTGCCTTTGCTGATATTCACGTAATTAAAAGACTTAACTGTTGACTGTGAAAAGAAAACATATTTAAAACTGCTCATTGGAAACGAATAATAAAAATCCCTGATGATGCTTTACTATTAAAGCGAAAAGCTTTGGATAATTTTGTTTTAAAGTCTTTTAAATAAAATTTAAATTTACGTGTGTTTAAAGTGTTTTTAATATATTTAACAAATGACACGTGTTCAATTTAACTCTTTTTTTTTTAGAGATTATTTATAGTTATTTATTTATTTATTTTTAAGGCGGTGGACTATTAGTTTGAGTCTAGATACAAATGCCATCGCCAGTTTTTGTAGATCATTTCTGTAGTACAAACAAAAGGGGTAGGGGGGGGGGGGTGAGAAATAGCAGTCGTATCGTTGCAAATTCGGAGTAGGAGGTTAGTCAGCCGAGATAATCTCTGTCCTGCTTCGCGTCAACTCGATTCCCACATCAAAGGGATTTCAAAAGAAACCGCCGATGATACTCTGAAGTTGCCAGAGTCTGAAGGCAGCCTAACTATGCCTTGTACGGTGTTTCTATTGTTCAAGTTCGTGCCTGGACAGCCGATATTTAATCGCAGGGAGCCATCCAATGACAAATTTAAAAGTCATCAAGGAAGTCATATACTAAAACTGCAACACAAAATCTTCTAATTATTGCTAATTTCTATGTATTTAAAAAAAAAAAAAAAAAAAGAAAGAAAGAAAGAAAAAAAATGTAGATGTCAAGGGTAATATTTCAAAATACAGTGAAACCTGTCATTTTGACACCCCTCTAAGTCTAAGTTGGACAATTTTTCACAATTTTCCTCGGAACGGAATATATAGGATTAACACATTATGTCCAACCTCTATAAGTTGGACACCCCTTTAACTTGGAAGTTGGACATTTAAATACTACCCTAAGGTGGACACTTTTACACGATGATACAGGAAAAAAGAAATAAAACTTCCATTTTCTCACTCTTTATTTAGAAATTTTATTTATCCCTTATAGAAATAGCTGTAAATATCTAAAAAAAAAAAAAATGTTTCTTCTTGCAATATATTCATCTCTGTCTTATCTTATAAAAAACATTTCATTTCTTCAGTTGAAACATTCACAAATTACTATAATGTAGTGCATAATGCAAGAGTCTTTCTTTTTATTAAATTGCATAAATTGTCTTTTTTCTTTTTTAATATTTCACAGAGAACGTACAGGCATGTTTTGACTAAAACTTTTGGAATGTTTATTTATTTTCTTCAAGTTATTATTATTATTTTTTTTCTTCTTTTTTTTTTTTTTTTTACTAAAAGCTAAATGAAAGCGTGTAAAAAGGATGCAGAATAAAAATTGTTCCATTTTGTTACTAAAACTAATATGTAGAAACAGACCCCTCATTCCTCCTTTTCTTTTAAAATGAGAGCTTTTCTCTTGTTTAAACAACAACAACAAAATTAGAAAGTAAGGTACATTTGAAAGTGATGGTCTACTTTAAAAACTGTGATAATTCTAAATAATAGTAAAAATAAAAACAAATTGGAGAATTTATTAAAACTTAGTTTAAAAGTTTTGGTAGTTAAAATTATCAAAAAAAAAAAAAAAAAAAAAAAAAAAATCCATATCATACTTATTTATATTTATGTTTATTAGAGAATTTTAAACATTTTTCAAGTTTTTTAAAACTTTAATTAATTTAGATTAGTGATAATTGTTAGAAAATTTCTTGTGTTTTATTACTTTCTTCTATCTTCAATAGAAGAAAGTATTGGATTCGTAAAAATTTTCGATTTCAGGTTTTTGATGGATTTACACGTTTTGAGAGCTGCAGAACACGATTTTACCATTTTTAGAAAATGTCTGTCTGTCTGTCTGTCTGTGTGTGTGTGTGACAAAATTTTGTGGGAACTGTATCTCTGGAACTACTGCACAGAATTTCATACAAATTGGTATGTAGTTGCACCTTGACATAAATTAGTGCCTATCAACTTTTGGTAAAAATCGTATTACAGGTTGCGTTGCCATCCCGCTTTTTCTAAATTTTTAACAGGGTGATATAGGGCAAAAATTTTCAAGATGGGTACCTTTCGAAAGGTCTCGTCAGTACCTTTAAAACGAATGGTTGAACTATAAATCTGTGATAATTTAAAACAAAGTTATCGATTTTTTTTACTTTTTACGAAAAAAAACTTAGAATTTTTTTTTTTTTTTTTCTCTCCCCTTAATTTTATCAAACTCCCACGGTTTCCATGTTCTGACAAACTTTAACATATTTTTGCATTTTTCCCCTAATTTTGTCAAGTCCCACGGCTTCCGTGTTTTGACAAACTTTAAGAAATTTTCACATTTTACCCAAAATTTTGTGAAAGTCCCACTTTTTTTTTTTTTTTAATTATTGTTACTGAGTGAATTTGTATAGGAAAATAAAGAAGAAAGTCTCGTGGTGGCCACAACATACTAGTTTTTTGTTAGTTTCCCTAGTTGGTATTTTTTAGGTTTATTTGGAAAGTATAATATATCAGTACAAAAACCCTTAACGGGTTAAAAGTTTGTGACGCAGCTACTTTATCACTATAAGAATTTGAAATATGGGTCTTAAAAATAATGATATCAAGTTTTAAGTGACGCTCTTCTATTAGTTAAAATATACATAGATTTTCTTATTTGATCATTCGCTTTTTTCTTTTATTTATATTTACAATGCAAACATAATATTTTTAACTTCAAGATAAGACAAATATATAAAATATACTCACTGATGCTTTTTCATTTTCATTTCAATTTCAAAATAACAGTTTTAAAAGGAATGATATAAAAATTCCAGTCACGCCTCGGTGTCATTTTAAAAGATTTGTTTTTAGATTCCATTAAAATTACCTTTGTTTTGTCTGATAAAGTATATTTACACATTCAAACAGTGCTTTTAATTTTTAAATATGCTGTCAAATAATCACACTTTCACTGAGTTTGCATTATAAATAAAAATTATTTATTTCAATAAATCGATTTGTCTTTTGCGTCACGCTATCCAAAACTGTGAGTAAAATATATGTAAATGTTATTTTGTATCATAGTATCCAACTAAGTGAGAATTTCTGCAAAGAGACAGTGTGATGCAAAGAAAACATTTGCACAAATTTTACTTGCAGTTTTGGATAGCGTGACGCAAAAGACAAATCGATTTATTGAAATAAATAATTTTTATTTATAATGCAAACTCAGTGAAAGTGTGATTATTTGACAGCATATTTAAAAATTAAAAGCACTGTTTGAATGTGTAAATATACTTTATCAGACAAAACAAAGGTAATTTTAATGGAATCTAAAAACAAATCTTTTAAAATGACACCGAGGCGTGACTGGAATTTTTATATCATTCCTTTTAAAACTGTTATTTTGAAATTGAAATGAAAATGAAAAAGCATCAGTGAGTATATTTTATATATTTGTCTTATCTTGAAGTTAAAAATATTATGTTTGCATTGTAAATATAAATAAAAGAAAAAAGCGAATGATCAAATAAGAAAATCTATGTATATTTTAACTAATAGAAGAGCGTCACTTAAAACTTGATATCATTATTTTTAAGACCCATATTTCAAATTCTTATAGTGATAAAGTAGCTGCGTCACAAACTTTTAACCCGTTAAGGGTTTTTGTACTGATATCATTACTTTTTAGAGGTTATTGATCAAAAAATTAAAACGAGTCGTTCCGGCTCATAGGAAGGTTAGGTTGATTTATCTTTTCTTATGAAGATGCCACCATCTTTTTTCAAAATGACAGCTACAATTTATTAATGAACTTGGTAGATTTATTAAAGAGGTCTATTTACATATGGAGTTTTAAGCAAATCGGTTCAAAAGTTATTGTGATAATTTTCAAGTGGCCACCATTTAGAAACAAAGGACAGAGTGACTGAGATGCCCAGTGAACTTATCAAAGATATTTGAATATGTCAACTGTGCAAATGCGATTCAAACTGATTCCATATTACAAAAGTTATTGTAATAAAAAATTTTTAAGTGGCCGCCACTTGGAAACAAAATGGTGGAGCAAGTTGCCTAGCAAACTTTTCCAAGATATTTAAACTGTATTAAATTCACTCCCCAACTTTGATCTGAACCCAGTGGCGCCGATTATGTGGGGGCTTGAGCCCCCCCAGAAAATTTTCTGTAAGGGATCAGCCCCCCCAGAAATTTTGAATACTGATTCTCTATTAAACAAGAAATTCTTTCCTCTATTTCTTATTTAGTTTCTTACCAAAATCATACCTGTAAAATAAGGTTGTTGCAATTGAAAATGGACATAAATCGACTAAGAAAAAAAGAAAGAAAAACAAGAGAGGCTGAAAGTCTCTGTATGGGGCGCGGGGTGAGTTCAGAGGAAGATGATTCCCTTTACTGTGCTACACTTATAGTTTGTGCATGAGGAGCAAAAGTTTTCAGAAACATCGATGCAAAGTAATATAACTATTTTTACAAAAGTTACTGCCATATAAATTCGATTTACATAAACTAAATGGCAAAGATTATGATGGCATTTTCAGGTCCAGTTTTGGGGCCCTTTGCTACTCAGAGCCCCTGGCACGTGCCCCTGTGTTAATCAGGCCGTTGTTTGTGTGTGCATATGTTCTTTTCCTTGGGTAAGCGTGTGTACATTATTACACCATATTTGATGACCTTGTATTAGAAATGTGATGCCCCCCACCCTCAAAAAATAATCTTGGCTACGGCCTTGGTTCGAGCCCCCCCAGAATTTTTTCAAAGTCGGCGCTGCTGTCTGAACCAGTTTAGTATTCTAAAAGTTATCGTTGTGGCATATTTTCAAGTAGCAGCCTGATTTCAAGTGGCTGCAATTTGGAAACTAGATAAATGTTGGAACAAAATTCATCCAAGATATTTGTGTGATAAGTTCAATGTCCAACTTAAATTGATTCAGTATTTCAAAAGATGAGAAAATTGCATATATTTCGGTAATCAGATGCAAAAATTATGTAATCAGAAAACATACGCCAAAAAAAGGCATAAATCTCGCTGATTTTTGACTCAATATATGTATTTAACATCTGTGATATCACTTTTCAGAAATAGCACGAATTTCGTCCATTATAGCAGCGAAAATATTTGCCTATCTTTATTTAGTGAAAAAGAGAAACAATCGCTATTTGAGCAATTAGCCATGATAAAGGTAAATTTTGTTAATAAGACATGAAACGATGGATTTCGACCCAGTGGCAGAAACACTGCGACATAGTTACGGACACAGAAAAGCGGCTTGCAGACAGTTTTTGTCTGCAACTTTCGAATAACAATTCACTTAAAAAAAACTTCTGTATAAAAACTAAAACTAATACTTTTATTATTTATAATTATCTATATTGTGTTGTGTCAAACATTGCTATAAAATATTTAATTGAATGAGTACACACAATTGTTTATACTATATTGTCCTGCAGTAAAATTGTATTCGTGTATTGTTGCACGATATCACCTGATGTTACCCCCCCCCCCCCCAATCACCTTTCAGGCTTTTTGAGTGTAAGCCATTTTCACCACTGATTAACACAAATTTTGCAGACAGATTATGAAATTTTAAAAGCCTGTCACAGACAGCTACGAAACTTTCTGCCACTGGGGATTTCGATAATTCACTGCAAAAATATTATGTTGTTTTGTAATGAATTAACAGCTTATTTCGTACTTTGAAAGATTAAAAGTAAATGTTATCGGTTAAACGATCCCGTATTGTAGATAGACTTTTGTGTTGCGTATTTCTGCAATGTATAAATAATAAAAAAAGTAATTTCATTATTGTTTTGTGAAATAATCTCATATCTCAGCAATCATTTTTTAAAAACATACAAAATTTAATAATTAGCAGTGAAATTCCAGTGGCAGAAAGTTTTGTAGCTGTGTGCGACAGGCTTTTAAAATTTCAAAATCTGTCTGCGAAATTTGCCTGTAATCAGGGATGAGAACGGCTTACACTCAAAAAGCCTGAAGCTGATAGCAGCAATCTTTGGGGGAGAGAGCTTAACAATAGTGGTGATCTCGTGCAACAATACACAAATACAATTTTACTACAGAACTATAGTAATAAACAATTATAAAATAATAAGTTGAACTCATTCAATTAAATATTTATAGCAATGTTTGACACAACACAGTATAAATAACAAAAGTATTAGTTTTAGTTTTGATACAGAAATTTTTATAAGTGAATTATGAAGTGGAGGAGAAGTTTTGGAGCAGTTTTAAAAGAAATTAGCACTTTTCTATGTCCCCGTAGAATCTTAGTAACAGGGGAAAAGAATACGCATATGCTGTCTATCAAGGGAGATATAGGCTGCTTAGGTCGCCGTTGTTAAGTACTGTTTTGTGTGTTCCTACCAAGGCACCTATATGGGGGCTCTAGAGTTCCTACCAAAGAGCATCTAAGACGTCATACATGGGTAGCGCATTGTCGCAGGCGAAAAATGTCCGTAAATTGCAGACAAAGACTGTCTGAAAGTTGTGGGCAATTTTTTTTATTAGTACAGAGACAGACAAAGAGTGTTCGAAAGTTACGGACTAATTGTTTTATTAGTGCAGACAAAAACTGTCTGCAAGCATTTATTCTGTGTCCGCGACTATGTCACCGTGTCACGGTGTTTCTGCCACTGGGTGAAATAATAGTCTATATTAGCAATTAGTTGCTCTTGCATAATTTTAAAAAATAAGCGGTAAAATGATTGATTCCATATTTCAGCAAATTTATTGCATACATCGGATATTGTCTTTGCAAAAAAGGGCGAATTTCATTGATTAACATAGAGATAAAGCCTATTTCAGCAAACAATTAGGATTAAAATAACCTTATTAAGCAACGGCGAAATGATTGCGTGTTTCAATAATCAGCCACAAAACATCGTGAATTTCAGAAATCACCTTTGAAAAGATTTCAAATTTTATCGATTAACGCCGAATTAATATCGTATTTTAGCAATTAGTTGCACTTAAGCATAAATTTTTGACAGTTAATAGTAAAATGATCCCGTATTTCCGAATTAGGCTGCAAAATTATTGCATATTTCGGGATTCAGCTTTGAGAAAAGCATAAATTTCATAGATTAGCGGCGAAATAATTGAGTATTTGGAGATTAAACTTTATAAAGAATACGAATTTCATCGATTAGGCGCAAAATAATACAGTGAATTTTATTAGTTAGCAGAGATATAATAGCGGTATTTGGGAATTAAATGTAAATTTTAACTATAAAAATTGACACCATAGTTAGCGGTGAAAATAATCCCGTATTTTCGAAATCAGCTGCAAAATTATTGTGTATTTCAGCATTCAGCTTTGAGAACAAAGTGCAAATTACGTCTATTATCGACGAAATAATTGAGTATTTGGGACATTTAACTTAAAAAACGCAGAAACTTTATTAATTAGCGATGAAAAAAATTATGCATTTTAGCAATCAATTGTAAAATTATCGCGAATTTTGGAAATCAGTCTTGAAATATGTGAATTTTATCGATAACTGGTGAAATTATAGCATATTTTAACAAGTGGTTGTGACTATATGTATAAATATTGTTAATTTCACATTTATTTTTGCACATGCTGTGCAGTTTTTTTTTTTTTTAATAATAATGTATAGACCTTAAAAAAAAAAAAAAAAAAAAGATGATACCTATATGTACCAGATTGAACAAATATCGAGAGAGAAAAATAGATACCTACCATTCCTTATAGAATGTGTAATTTAATTATTTATGGGGGAAAATTCTTAGGGAATCTACATATTTAAAGCCTGCAACAACTTAAAAATATTATTGTAGATTACAATTTAAAAATTTTTAAATAAAATTATCTAAAAAATAAATATTTAGAAATTATTTAAGTAAAAATTCTTAAATTGCAAATTAGAAGTATTTTGCAACAAATATTTCACTGGCTCCTAATTATTTTAATTATACTTTTATGAAATTTCAGTTCTTTTGGTCAGTAGATTTTGAGCTACACTAAAAAACTAATATCACCAAGAGATTTAAGATTGAAAAAAAAAAAAAACATTAAAAAACTCAAAAGTCCCAATAAGTATAATTGCTAAGCATATTGACTAAATTACTTCAAATTTAGTATCCAGTTGTAAAATTTTCTCCAGGATCTAAAAGTCAAAATTGTGTATTCGTTGGAAATATAAATTTTAACATCGTTGCACACTATTCGAAAATCTGACTTCCAAACAGGGTTGTTGATTTTTTTTATTTTTTTCAAAAAAATCGATTTTTTTTATTTAAATCAAGATTTAATTGATTTTTATTATGTATTCATACATTATTGTACAACATTTGTTTTTTATTATGTGTATATATATGCACAATATCCACACTATCAATCATTTTACTTAAATTATAAAAATATAAATAATATTCTATTTCTATAGAAAAAATCCATGTAGGCATTTATTACCAACATTTTTATTCAACATAATATCTTCATAATAAGAAGTAATTGTATAACAATCATAAATGCGGTAGTATGAGCCACTCAACTTCAGACTTTGACTTTGTAGCTACAATAATGTATTGAAATAAAGCAAAATTTTACTCACACTATTGAACACATAAAATAATTTTGGAAAAGGATAATTTAGTAGGAAATATGACATATAACTGAAGCAATGTATTAAGAGAAAAAAATCTTTACTCATAGTTTCTAATCAAAATTTTAAAAAAAATAAGGAATTAGGGAAGATAAAAAAAAAAAAAAAAAAAAGATATCCTAAAAAATTTTTACTTAGGTTTAACAAATATCATTTGAATCAAGAAAATTTTTTCACACTTTACCCATTAACAATATTCATATTTTCATTACCATTTTAATACTTTCACTTTTTTTTTTTTAATCTTTTTTTTTACATTTAGTGGGTACAATTCATTAAAACAAGCAGTGACAGCAGCCTCGAATTGTATTTAATTGATTATATGTAGTTAAATTAAAATGTTATTATTTTTTAAAAACTTTTTGGAGCCTGCAGGGCTTTTTAAACAGTACAATGTAAACAATGCTATTATTTTTTAAATATCATATGAGCCAATGCTAAATGACATAAACTGGTATAAGAGCTAAATAAATAAGGAAATATTTTCTTTTTTAAATGTTTTTAGAAATTGCAGAAGTAGGAATTTCATAGTAAATATTAAATAATACATTGGGAAATTGAGAACTAAAAACTTTAAAATATATCCTTAAAGTGTTTGAGATAAATGAAGGCGGTAAAAACTGATAAAACCCGTTACACCATTGCACAGTAAGTATTATGCCAACCCTGTGGCAACTTGTACCGCTAAAACGCTCTAGAGTGATCCCTGGTAGCAGGAGTTGTTTATATTTAATGTCTACGGATATTCCACCTCCTTCCATGACTTAGCGGTAAGGTATATCTATATAGTTTTATTTTCTTAAAACTTACAATTAGTTTTTCATAAAATGTAATTACATGTTTCGTCTGTTATGAAGAACAAAAATGTTGTCAAATATAAACAAACCAGTGTTTCCACTACAGTCGCTTTTTATGCAAAATGCTATACAGTTATCCAAAATATGATCACACATTTATACTAAAAAATTACATTAAATTCTATAATAATAATAATAAAAAAAATCTTTCACAAAAAAGTCACAATAGACAATTTGCACGTTTTCGGATTTTATTCTAATAGAAAATGAAAAGGTAAGAAAATAAATACATACATATTCATTACATGAATAATAATAAATACACAATAAATACATACATTTTCTTTATTTGAAATCTAATGTCTGATTTATAACAATTTTAACATCGCACTATTTACTGTACAGAGAAAACGCAGTATAATATATCGTGACGTCACTCTTTATGACAACAAACTAAAGTAATCGTTGTTTACATTTGATTTCATGCTTTGCTTTGCTTCTTGAATCAGTGAAATAGGTTTTCTATGATATAATAATGACTGATATTAAAAAATTGTAGTATAAATATTGTATTATTTGTATTGTACCATTTTGCACTAATACAACACACAACAGCTAACGCTTCTCAAAAGTTATTTTTTAGCGTTCCACAGGATCCTATGAAACGAAAACATTGGACAACCGCCATGAAAAGAAAACATTTGAAAATGATGATAATGATATTGAATGATTCTAAGATGAAAAAGAAATGCTCAGAAATCACATAAACGATTAATAATCACGAAAGTTAAAACAAATTGCTGCTTACTAACCAGGCTAACAGAATGTAAACATTGAAGCATCATAAACTGTGACGTCAGGCAGCCTTTTGAAGTCACGTGATTTTTGGTTAATTTTAAAATTATTTTTTAAATTAATGAGAACTTTTTTTGCATTTTTAATAAACTTTTTGAAATTTATGGGCCTAAAACTACCATAAGAATAGGATTTTGTTCAAATCCCCCATGTGTGCAAATTCCTCATTCAGGATGAACTTTTTTCATTGTGATTTCGGACAAATTGTGAAAATAGTTTTCAGTTGCATAAATTTGGTAAGAAATGAAATTATAAACAAACTGTCACTAAACAGTGTCAGCAATCTATTAATGATAAATAATGCAGGCCTTGAAAGTGGGTTTAATTTTTAAGATGCATTTGTACAATTAACTGCTATGGGGGAAAAAAAGAAGAAGAAAAAGAAAACTAAGTAAGAAAGCTTTTGATAAGTTTTATTTAGCTTATTTTTGGAATAGCTTTACTATAAGGCGCCCATCGCTGTTGCTGATGTACATCTCACTGAATGAGTCGATTACTGCAAATCGATATTCTGAATCATTACAAAACATCAAAAATACATTTCAAGAAAATAAATTACTGTTTCACTCTGGTGCTTGTTTTGAAATTCACTGAAATAAATTAAGCATATTTTAAAGATTAATAAAATATTTAAAACAGTAATAGAAATTTGAGCTATTTCACCACACACAAAAAAAAAAAAATTTCAGAGAGCTTTCAAGCTTTAACACATAAAATTCAGCATTATAAATGATGTATAATCTAAAATAACTTGAAGATTTGCCCCAAAATTTCAAAATTACAGCCTTGCATGAATCTGAAAATGCATGAAAATCTGTACAGAAGCAATCACAAAACAAACAAAAAATAAATAAAATCACTGGATGCAGCTAATTTGTCATGCACGAATCTGAAAATTCATGCTACAGCGGTCAGTATCCCAATATTAAGACTAAAACAATATCACTGGATACCCCTAAGTCATAGCACATGAATCAGAAAATGCATAAAAAATCTGTACTACAGTGGTCACTATCCCGATATTAAAACAAAAAAAAAACATCACTGGATACTCCTAATTCATGGCACATGAATAAGAAAATGCATGAAAATCTATACTGCATCAATTACTAGAACACACTTTTTTCCCCTAAATAATTCCATTTATTAAAAAGTAAAATAAAATAATAAAATACACTCAAAAAATTAATTTTTATACCTCAAAAACGCATTAAAAAGAAAAATCATTCAGCTGGGCCGCATTACAATAAACACACGCGCGCGGCTGGCACAAAAAGAAAAACAAAGTTCCAAGACAGTTAAATGAAGTACCGATACAAAAAAGTTACTATTAAAAAGTGTCGATACACTGAATCTCATCACAGCATCATGAATCGCCAACAGGTACCCTATAGTAAAGCTTAGCCTTATTTTCTTTATACTGCTTGTGCTGCATTATTATATTTAGAGTAGAGTACAGTATAAGCTTGATACAGGGTTGCCACTCAAACAGGAGAATGAAATTCCCTGACTTTTAAAAGGTTTTCCAGGTATATTCTAAAAAAATTTCAGTCTAACCGTATATTGAGCATTGACTGTGTTGAGGGCAAAATAATTAACGTCCCACTTGTAAACACAAAATTTACATATGACAAAAGTTGCATATAATGATAGCATTTGTCGCTTATAAGCGAGATAAGAAATTCCTTACATGAGCAAAAGAGAAGGGTGGGGGTGTTTAAAAAAAATAGCAGAAGCTAATGGAGAAAAAAAAAGGGGGGGGGGGGGAGGGGAAATGACCGTGCATTGGCAGATTTTTCTTTTCACTGACTTTTATAGTCAATTTTCAAATTCCCTGACTATTCCAGGTTCTCCAGGTAGCGTGGCAACCCTGTTGATATAAAGTAGTTTTCATACTACCTTAGCTATATCCGTCAAAAGCATTATAAATGATTATTATGATACACAACTAAGACATTCAAATTCATTTAAAATTTAACAATATTGTATTAATACAGTATATATTGTATCAATACAGTATTAATACAATAATGTATTAATACAGTACATACAACATTTCCCAATTACCCATTACACTAGACTTGTGATGTATCTAATTAAGGCTGTAAATCAGTCAGATAGCTCCCTTTCTCCCTTCCCATGTTATCATATATATATAGGATTTTTGTTGTTTCGTTTTACAAGGCTGTATCATTCAAAAATAAAGTTTTTCGTAATCTGTTTTTTGAAAAGAATAATACAGCTATTTTATTCCAATAAATAAATTTTGGACTGTAATCGAAGTATCTCTTAGTATCTCGATTAGTTAGGATCTCTAATCAAAACATTTAAATTTATTTTTCCAAAAATTGCTAAGCTAAAAGGTGACATATTACGAATAATAACAACATAATTAAAGTAATAATAAACATAATAAAGAATTCGAAAACTTGTTTAATTATCATATTACAGAAAACTGAGTAACATTTTGCGAAAAAAGCGACTATAAAAAATGTAAACAATGGTTTGTTTACAAATAACAATACTCACGTGCAATCAGACGAAGCCTATAATTACATATACGTAAAATTATAAGCAAGTTTTAAGAATATAAAATTATAAAACACTTACCACTAAATCATGCAAGTAGGTGGAATTTTTGAATAAATATTTTAATTCCCCATTGAAAATAATAATGTAAAAATCACTGCTCACACTCTCGCTCTCATATCTCAGTGTTATTTTAATTTAATAAAAATTATGATTAACACGTTCACGCCGGCGTGGTACACCGGTGGGTCACAGCAAAAGTATCCGAGCACTACCAATATTTGTCTAAATCATGCAAAATTTCGTATTAATTCCAATTTCCAATCAACAAATTAAACAAAAACACCGCGGCGCGGACGAATACAGGGAAAGCAATTAGCTTAGCGTCTACAGGATGTACGCATCCGTATGATGTACGCATGCGCTCCAAAGACCATGGACCATGGTATAAATTTGTGTGCATGAGGGATTTATTAAACGTTTTCGCTTTAAAAATATTTTTAATTCATTATGAATAATGATGACATAGAATATCTATAATTAAAAAATTCTTCATTTATTTTAAATATTATCTAAATACTTTTTTGACGAAATGGGAAATCTTAAAATTAAAATTATATTCTTCATAACAAAAATTTATTGACTGCATTCACGTTGGTCAGCCAACCAACGTGTCTTGAAAGTAAGAACCGAATTACGACATTTTTGCCGAATAAAAGCATGCATTTTGGCGGAGTAATATAGTTCTATTTTCAAAGCAACTTTTACAAAAAACAAGAGTTTTCCTGAAAAAAACAAAAACGTTACTCGATTCAGAAAGATCCCATTAACAACATATATTAATTAAATTAAAATCGTTCGTGCGGTTTTAGAGATATTTTTTCATGAATTTAGTTCATTACATCCTTACACCTCACGTTTTTCCTTTTTGGCTTTAAATTGAGATTCAGATCTTAAAACATACTGCATGTAGGAACGTAAAATTTTCAGGATAGATTAAGACCGACGATAAAAGATTATTTTGAAAATATCAGAACAAAATAAGGCATATTTGCTGAGATATTAAGTGTCGGCTTTTACAAATCTCTTTGATGTCAGACTAGGCGTATATATGAGTTCGCAGCTTTCCGTCCGTTTGTCCTTCCGCTTGCGTCACTCGAAAAACTGCCGTTTTTCATGATAATGTATACTAATAACGTATGGAGGTATATCTATGTACATATATACACAGTATACATATAGCTCGTGGAAAGCGTTCGGTGACGATGACGCGAGTTCCATGATTTTTGTTCACCCAAAAGTGCTTAACGCGCCTAAAGAAGTTTTCACTTCCAAAAATCGAGATAAAACGCAAAAACGTCCATAAAACATTAAATTTTTAAAAATCTAAAATGAATATTGAAAATTTAAAGGTATATTGCAAACTTGCAGGGATGGAACACGGGCGCAGAATTCATACCGGAATCCGTTTAAGAAATTTCTCTACCTATAATATCGTTGATTTAAGAAGTAGAAAATTTTCTTACATTGAGAGTGGTATGAATTCTGCGCCCGTGTTCCATCCCTGAACTTGCATGCATTCCTTTATCTAGAAAAGAGAAAAAAACTGGAGTGACTCCACTCGACTTTCCGAATATTCAGTAATTAACAAGTAATTAACGGTTGTATACATAAATTAAAGTAAGACAAATCCTTAAATAAATAAAATTGAAAATTATAATAGTGGGTTTGATTATTTTTCCCATTTTGTTTAATTTTACGCTATTGCGCTTCAAACAATTTCAGCCCATATATCATCATAATAAAGGATTTTTCGTTTTGTCCCTATAAAAATCTGTAAGGGCTAGATTCACTAAACTCTATGCAATTCACGCGACGGTGACCTATAATATGTATATAAATTTTCAGCTCAATC